>JAMZAV010005507.1:0-40549 GCA_024449915.1 Sweltsa coloradensis
GGGGTAAGTTTGCTTGTATTTAGAGGGGAAAAAATTATGTAAAGAAACTGGTTAACAAAGGAGAAGAAGGTATATAATGCAAGGCAGTAAGCCATACATTAAGATATAATAATATTTAGAACTGTTTTTTTTTAAATTTACACAACTACACATACCCACTAATTTGTACAAATAAGGAGGTAAATATATTTCACGACATCAAAGCAATAAATTTCCTTGCCGTCCACCCCTCTCTTAAAAAAAATTGACAACAACACATACCCACTAATTTGTACAAATAAGGAGGTAAATATATTTCACGACATCAAAGCAATAAATTTCCTTGCCGTCCACCCCTCTCTTAAAAAAAATTGATATTGTATAAATTCATTAAATTGTAATTAAATTGTAGGCATGTAGTGGAAAGAAACTACGTTCATAACTTTAAAAATTGAAAAATAAAATGTGGCCAGAGAAAGTAAAAGCAAAGTGTAGGCTAATTCAAAAAGGATTTAGGAAGAAACAAACAAAAAATATTAAATTATACAGGAAAGAGATACACAAATTTGAAAAAGAAATCGTTAAAAAACTGTTTGAAAAAGGAATTGACAGCAAAATATAAAAAAATACCATTTTCTCCTTACTCCTTTATCCTAAGCTAATGATTATTGGTAATGTTACAGGTGGTCGAAAGCCGTGGAACCGAATCCTCTTGTACGGACCTCCTGGCACTGGGAAGACCCGCCTCGCTCACGCAGTGGCCGCAGAAGTTCAGTCCGCGTTCTACCAGGTGTCGGGTGCAGACATTCTATCCAGCTGGGTCGGTGAATCCGAGAAGTAAGACATATTGATAAGTTTGTTAACTGCGCCTAGAGTGTTTAATTTGTTGTCATTTATGTGGAGTGACAGAAAAGTTAAAGTGATGCAAGGTCTTTCAGGAGAGCTAATAATATCTAGTAGTATCAATTTCCAAAAACATGCTAGAAAAGTAACAAAACACATGTGTGTTATGTATATTTATTTGTCTCTATCATATCTATGAGATACCTGCAGTCACCAACCAGGTAAGCTGTTGGGTTCCCTCTCCACACACCCATTTTAACAATATGTAAATGCCAAATGGTATGATAAATCAGTTTTTAAGTCCATATAGCCTAGTTACACTGCTTTTCAGAAACATTGTAAACAAGTAGGTAGACTTTTACTGAACTGCAAAAGTGTAACAGAGAGATTAAGAAAGACAAACTGGTTTACCATTAATTAAACGAGGCAGCGGAGCGACAGAGTGTCTCCATTCAACTCAAACGGCTCTCATTCTGTGTGTCTGTCTGTCTGTCTGTACGTCGAAAATCAGCCGAACCGCTGAACAGATTGCGCTGAAATTTTAAACAGACATCCGGTACGAGTTTACTAAGAACTGTTAACAAAATCAGCTTGATCCATTGCGATAGAAGCCTACAATAAATAAAAATGTCATTTTTAATAATATCAATGGCATTTGTTTCGTGGCAGTTAGCGGGACGACGTTGACGTGGCCTGCATGGCCTAGTGGTAACCATTTAGCCTACCGCACGGATGGATGGGGTTCGATACCCGTCAGTTCTAACTTTTTTATATTTTTACTCCCACATATTATTTTTGAGGGGTGTTAAATGGGAAATAAAAATTAGGTGATTTTGTTTTATCTTGGAAATTTGTTAATGTTTCACGCTAGTACGTTTTGAATACGATTCGCATTTTGAATGTTCAATTTAAATAATTATTGTGGCAAGCAGAGTGAGTTCCTGTAAGGTGACCAGACGGTCCGGTCCGGTCCGGTTCAGTCAAAACACTTGGCTAACTCACTCATTTAACAACGACTTTGGCGTTTTCCTAGTATTATTATACACAAAATTCAAGACTTTTCATGTAGGCCTACTTAATTTTATTATGTTTTAAAAAAGTAGGCTTGCAGCACTTTTCCAAAACATCACATATTTCAAAGCGCTAGGAAAGTATTTGTATGCCTCTTTGAAAACGAACATTGTTGACGCAGAATTATTCATGAGTTAGTGCAATATTGTGTTATTTTACAAATTAACAAAGATATATGATAGGTTACCAGGATAAAAAAGTTGAAAACAAAAAAATTAAGTACTATTTTGGGCTATTAATTATTATTTTGAACAGGTCAGTAAATTTGTGTGTTAAAATTTTATTTCGTTAAAATTAGGGAAATGGTGGTGATAACTTTGTTTTCAAGTTCATCGAAATGGGGCTAGCTAGATGATGCTTCAGTGTAGGCAGGTCTATGTTATATTTATTTTAATTTATTTGCTCAACAATTACTAATTCTTGACATTATATTTTCTAGGGGTCTTCGAGAGTTTTTCCTCCAGATAAACAAAAGTCGAGAACGTTCTGTGATATTCTTTGACGAAATTGACGGTCTTTGTCGCAAAAGAACCTCAAGCGAACAGGAACACACACGTAGGCTAAAAACGGAACTTCTGAGTCAGCTAGAAAAACTAGAACCGCACGTTTTCCTTTTGGCTGCCACAAACTGTCCGTGGGATATGGATATTGCTTTCTTGCGGCGGTTCCAACGAAGAGTCTATATTCCTATGCCGGAACGGTGAGGACTATTTCTTACTACTAGGAAAACGCTAAAGTCCCGCCGCGTTGATGGATGAGCTTTTTAAGTTTTTAGTTTGCGTGGATATCTTTACTTTTCCAAGTGCTTTGTTTTGCTACCTACCATTGTAAGTGATTGTTGTCAAATTCTTTTGTTACCTGTCAATTGGTTTATTTTTACCGTAAAAACTTATATTAAAGCTTTATTTCTATGGATTCCGGCTAACTTTATCAACTTTTTCTTTTAAAAGGTACTACATCACCATAACCTTAATGTCCATGTATAATATGAACGTTGAAGGCCCACCCGTTTGGTCAGAATTGACCCAAATGGCACGAAAATATCACACTAAAAATAAAAAAACTTATATTAAAAGCCTTATTTCTATAGATTCTGACTAACTTTTCCAACTTTTTCTTTCAGAAAGCAATACATCACCATTACCTTAATGTCCATGTGAAATATGAACGTTGTAGCCTCACCCGTTTGGTCAGAATTGACCCAAATGGCACGAAAATATCGCACAAAAAGTCAAAAAACTTATATTAAAAGCTTTATTTCTATAGATTCTGGCTAACTTTTTCAACTTTTTCTTTCAGAAAGCAATACATCATCATTATCTTAATGTCCATGTGAAATATGAACGTTGTAGCCCACCCGTTTGGTCAGAATCGGCCCAAATGTCTCGAAAATATCGCACTAAAAATCGAAAAAAATCGTAAAAGTGCGATATTCATGAGAAATTTCTTCGATTGTACCCAAAAACGTGGCACGTCTAAGTTCAGAGATTTCGAAGGTCCCCTTCAATTTTCATCAAGATCGCATATGCCGTTTGCCCGGAATCGTGCGAACAAACAGACAAAAAAAAAAAAAAAAAAAAAAAAAAAAAAACAAACAAACAAAAAAACAACCGAGCTAAATTTTTTGGGGGGTCAGTGAAATTGAAGTCTTCGCTTCGCTCATCCAACTAACATCTATATTATCAATCTCACAGTTACCATACTGAATTATTATGTGATAACTGATAACATTGATTTTTTTATTTTAAATAACACAAAGGAAAATAATACCGTAAGTAAGGTCCAGTAACCTGATTTGGTTATTTCTCGATTTGGTTAGTCGGGAAACACTCCCGTAGGTGTAATTGTAGTAAATAAAAACTGATTTGGTTAGTCAAGAAACACTCCCGTAGGTAGAATTGATAATATTTTATACAAATTTCAAATTTCTAGATTCAATAATGTATTCAATATTAAATATTAATGATATGCAATTGTATTCAGAGAAAATACATGGCAAAATCAAAACAATAGCAATAATTATTATTACTGAATGACAGCAATTGTAGTAAAAGTTTTCCCCGACTGGGGATCGAACCCAGAACCTCCGGTTTTTCGAACTGATGTTTTATACCAACTGAGCTATCGAGGCCTAAGACAAACGTTTACTAAATTGCTATAAATATTGTGAAACTTAGACTGTTATGTTGCCATCATTACTGAAAGATAGCATAGTTTTTGAGCCAATCACTACTCATCTGACATCTCCCATGAGTTGGGTAGTATGAATTAGTGATGACATCGGGTAGTAAATATTGGAGTCGACTCCAGAGCCTTGGGAACCGGGTAGGAGTCAACTCCCCGATCCGCAATTAATTTTTTTTTTTTTTTATATATAATTTTTTTATGCAAAAGTTATTTTTAGCCCACTACTCTAGTTAAATAAATAATAAATAAATTGTATGAGTCTACCCACTCAGTTATATAACTGATTTTCAGTGGGGTTGCACAACGCTGTCCGGCCATTCCCCCCCCACCCGCTACGTATCACTAGCTTGCTTGTCTCTTGGCCCGGCCAAGACTCTCGCCGATTTGTTATGTTTACGTTTTGAGATAAGATAACGACTAACGAGACAACAAGTGCAATCATACAATTTATCATAAAATTTTTTTTTTTTTTTTTTTTTTACCCGACTCTTTGAAAATGGAGTCGACTCCAACAGGAGTTGGGTAGGAGTCGGGTACCCGAGTACCCGATATCATCCCTAGTATGAATACAAGGTTTTTAAGAAAAACCCGCTTTGAGGCCATTGTTATTGAATGATAGCAATTGACTTTGTCGTAAAAGGCAAACTCCTCAAAGCAGGCTAATGCTTAAAAACCTTGTATTGATAACTGAAAATAAAAATAATAAAGAGTACCGGTACCAATATTGATTTCTTCTATTATAGAGATGCTCGATTGGCAATATTTGCATCTCACTCTAAAGGGAATCGTTTGAGCCTCACCGAGGCTGACTGGGAAGTGGTACTCGATCAAACTGAAGGCTACTCGGGCTCAGATCTAGCATCTCTCATCACATCCGCGCTATTTGAACCAATCAGGGACCTCGAGACAACTACGCACTGGAAGAAACAAAAAGGTACTGTAATTAGGTACTACGTTTACCATATTTTAATTAAACAAACCTATCAATAAAACATTTAAGTGTCTGATAACCTGTTGATGACATTTTATTTTTGTTATTACGGTAATTTTGTTCTGTTAACAAGAAAAAGAAACAAGAGTCACTTTATAAACATCATTATATCTCAAGTGGTAAGTCGTTGATATGTTGGCAATAAAAAAGATGCCACCGCAATAGAACCACGCCTGATCAATATGTAAAACCAATCATGAATCAATATCTGTCTCGCTCCCAACTATGGAGCCTGGTGGGGGTAGAAGGATCCCCTAGCCTGATGCCCGTTGCTTTACCCATGTCTCATTTTTGCTTTGCCTTCTCTCCATCACTTTCTTCTTCCAAACAAACAAACAAACAAACAAACAAACAAATAAACAAACAAACAAACAAATAATAATAATAATAACAATACAAAATATCAGGTTAAGAATATGATTTAGTGTTATGGCCAGATACAAAATTTAAATTTAAAAACTATATCTTCATGATAGTATTACCTTTTTTTTAAACTTACTTTTTACTTACTTTACTATCGAGTAGTTGTAGCTTTTTTACAGTGGACATTTTATTATTAATATGAAGGGTAAATAATAAATGTGCATAACTTGATGATTATTTCATTACTAAGCCTTCTTATAAGATGAATTTTATACTTGGGCTTTGTTATGATATTCCTAGATGGCTTTTATATAAAAAAATAATAACTCTTAAAAAACAATAATTCTTTTAAATCAATTTTTAAAATTAAACTAAAATTTTGGGTCCCTTGGAATTTGAGTTGAAGGTGGAATACTACTGCACTCTTTATTTTGCAATGTTGTGTCAACCCCTGAATTAGACGGATCAATGTTTTGTTCAAGATTCATAGAGTTCAAGGACAAAATATGATTAATGTGAAGTGAAGGAAGTATTGTTGTATTTTATTTTTATTACATAATATATAGCTTTGCACATTTTGATTGTGCTTTGTTCTTGAATTCAATGAATCTTGAACAAAACATTGAACCGACTAATTCAGGCTTTAGAAACATAAATTTGAATTTCAAGTTACTTTATTTTATTGTTTCAGATGGGCACTGGCAAGGTACCTCCAGTTCTTACCCTGGGGCGTGCCAAGCCTCGCTTGAAGACTTACCACCACTGGAGATCTTGGAACGCGATGTTGAACTCAAGGATTTCTTAAAGGCAATCAATGAAACTAGTAAAACTG
This sequence comes from Sweltsa coloradensis, assembly GCA_024449915.1. Lineage (NCBI taxonomy): Eukaryota > Metazoa > Arthropoda > Insecta > Plecoptera > Chloroperlidae > Sweltsa > Sweltsa coloradensis. Next base: position 6,267 of record JAMZAV010005507.1, read on the forward strand.
TCTCCCAAGAAGATCTGGAAGAATACAATGTTTTCAATGTCAAGTACAAGTCGTAGTAATGCAAACGTAGCAAGCGTCGTTGTAGTAAGCTAGATAATGCGAGTTCAATCCCTTACGTCACGTGGCGATCATAAAACAAGTTGATAAAATATAAAAACATAATCCGCAATCGCAATATAATTTTAATGTTTTGATCTGTGATACAATCCTCGCAAAATGAAATAAAAAAGTGTGGTTAAATTTTAATTAGGTTTGTTGTACAAGTAGAGTGGCCATAAGACTGGGCAGAACACCTGGAAGAATACAATGTTTTCAATGTCAAGTACAAGTCGTAGTAATGCAAACGTTTAACGTAGTAAGCTAGATAATGCGAGTACAATCCCTTACGTCACGTGGAGATCATGAAACAAGTTGATAAAATATAAAAATAAAAAAAAAACATAATCCACAATCGCAATATAATTTTAATGTTTTGATCTGTGATACAATCCTCGCAAAGTGAAATAAAAAAGTGTAGTTAAATTTTAATTAGGTATGTTGTACAAGTAGAGTGGTCATAAGACTGGGCAGAAGATCTGGAAGAATACAATGTTTTCAATGTCAAGTACAAGTCGTAGTAATGCAAACGTAGCAAGCGTCGTCGTAGTAAGCTAGATAATACGAGTTCAATCTCTTACGTTACGTGGCGATCATAAAATAAGTTGATAAAACGTAATCCGCAATCGCAATATTTTTTAATGTTTTGATCTGTGATACAATCCTTGTGAAGTGAAATGAAAAAGTGTAATTAAATTTTAATCAGGTTTGTTGTACAAGTAGAGTGGCCATAAGACTGGGTAGATCATAGGAAAATAATAATATACTTTTTAATTAACTGTAAGTTATTGTTGTTGATGGAATGCCAATCGGGTGAAGTATAGACTAGAGCATGGTGGTATATATCTTTAGGTGATTTCACTTGCGTATCCAACAATGCTATTTTTGTGGTCGCTTAATGCACGCAGTTCAGACGGAATCCGCCAGGATCGCGACGTGTCAGGTGGTAGTCACGTGACGAGAAAGTCGATAAAGAAGTTTTTCCAAACTTCTTTATCGACTCTAATACCTCGAGAGATGGCGGTGTGTATGCACTGTATTGAAGGCCGTGCATTCAGATCCGTAGGCGGAACATTCGAATTTCCGAATTCAAGCCATCTGATTGGTCCCCAAGGCCGCCATCTTGTAAGTTCTATGTCACGTGACTACCACCTGACACGTCGCGCATTCTGTCGGCGACCGCCTGCACTGCGTGCATTAAGCGACCACAGAATTCTGGCAGTGAAATCACCTAAAGATATATACCACCATGGACTAGAGTGTTGCGATAGGATTCAACAGTTTACGTTCGTGCGGTGATGGAAACTGGCAAACTTGATAGGTAAAGTAGCATGAAATAATATACCTTATTTCAATAACCGTACCTTTGTACAGAACACAAAACATGAGATGTTTTGAACGAATACCTTGATCACTCAGAATAACTTAATTATCTATTAAGTTTTAATCTTCATTTTTTCTGTGTAATCAAGACATTGTGTGTGTGATACAACTTCCTATAATTATCCTGAAAAGTTTCTTCTGTGTGTTTGATTCACTTTCCTGTTTTATGGCTGCTTGAAGGTAAAAGAGATTGAGCAGATAGGTGAACATATTTAAAACAAATGTTTGATGTTTGTTTGAAAGGGCAAGGGCTCACTTCTAAGAGAACTAACCTTTTATCTACGGTAACCTTTGTGCGTGTAACACAAAAGTGTGATAATGTAAATGTACGCATTGTCAATTGAAGGTGTCTAGAACTAGAAGTGAAGCTAAAGCAAATGATTAAGTTTAAATTCCATTGTTATTGATTACATTTCAATTCAATGTTTTAATTCAAATTTGTAGTGATGTAGTACACCTAGGCGGAGGCTTACATGTGATAAAAATTAGATGCTCTATATTTATGCATTGTTGTTACATTCTGAATTAGAAAAGGCTTATAATTATAACTAAGCATGGCCATTTTTGAACCCTTTAAGTCATTCTTTTGTTTATTTGGAAGGCGGTGGATATGGGGGTGTAGTTAAGTGTGGAGAACACCATTGGAAATACCCATGTTGAGGCTCTCCCAAAATATTGCCGATAAGGGTTATTGATCGGTTTAATTATTTTGAACAACTTTTAATTTATTATTTCAATCAAAGCGATTGAAATCAGTCTGAAAATATTAGTCGCCATAATATAATATGTATACAGTAATAATGTATGTACGTATATGTAATATGTAGGAACATGTCCTTAGAATCTTAGCCTGTAGAGCTGAATATAGGTGTTGAATGTGTAATAAATAAAAACAAATCAATACAGTAAGCTACAGAATTAAATTTTATCCAAGCAAGATAGATCAACAGGTCTTTACAATTTCTCAAAAATGCAATGCCCCAAAGGAATTATTTAGTACTTAAGAAATTCAAATGTCTGGAGGCCTACTGTAAGAACATCAAAAATTTTATTTTTGACTGGGGTGTACCCAGGGCTCGAATTTTAAAATATTTAGCACTCGCCCGGAGGGCGAGTGTTCTTGTAAATTTACTAGGCCGAAATTAAAAACACTAGTCCGTATTCCTACTATAACTAGTGCTACTATAACTTAAATACGTAATTTTGTAATAATAATTATGTAATATTTGGCTACCCTTTACAAATGTACCATGTTTATCTCCTACGTTAGATATCTCACAAACAGAACAAACCATCGAATTTAGTTGTTGGTCAAAACGTAGCCATGTGTGTTCTGTTAGCCAGTGTTCTTGAAAAAAGACACACACGATTCTTCTCATATTTTGCATTGTCTGCAGTAGGTTTAGGTTTATGTTTCTTGTTTAGGTTATCAACTTCTTGTAAATACCGCCACATATATGTTGACCGCGTAGTTTGAAACGTAATGTACGCAATTTATGTTACGGCTCACCAAAAAATCCGGGCGAGTGATTTCCAAAAGTTACTCGCCCGCGCAACAATACACTCGCCTCGGGCGACCGGGCGAGCGTAAAATTCGAGCCCTGGGTGTACCTATGACAAGAATTACCTCAGGATCTGAAGTAATCAGATCAGCTTTGTGTAAGCACCCTATGCATACATTGAAACCATTTTATCTAGGGATGGGCATTAATCGTTACCAATTGGCAATTGATAATATTGAAAAAAACGAGTTGATCTATACCTACAACGTTAATTGAGGCAATGGGAATAAGAGGGGCATAGATTAACTTACGCCCATCTTGCGGAGATCGTTTTATTTGTAAGTGGCGCCGAGCCTGCATCCATTGCCGCTTAGAGGCTGCAAATGCGACCGATAGATTGTGCCACATACTTGCAACAATGTTTCGCCCTTCCATAATGCCATTTTAAGCAGAGAAGTTACGCCCTTCTTCCAACTTTATGTAATGTTTTTGTCATTTATCTCACAACTATATTTTCTGGCTAATGCCCTTCTTCCTCGCAGTGCCTCAATTTTGATATTTTTCAACAATAACAATTCGATATGGCGTTACATTGTGCGTAATAATTTAGATTAATTTCAACAATGCAACGGTCACATCAGATCAGAAACATATTTTTCAATATTGTATATTGATCAATAAAGTAAGCCATCCCACATTTTAATATTGTAACTGTGCATCAAGCACCTTCAATGAATGTTAGTGTTAAGTTACTCAATGTATATAACATAAATAAATATTTATGAAATGAATCAAGGATAATAACATAATATTAATATCCTAAGATTATTTATTTACTAATAAAAATAAATACTTATGATCTTATAAGTAGGGGCAGGTATTTATGGTAAAAACCAATTTTCACCGCTAAAAACCGTAAATTATAAATAATTTTCAACACCAATTCACTGCTTTTGGTCAGAACAAAACCAAAGATGCAAATAAGTTCTACCGCAGACTACTGACTGAATTCTAGAACTACATTTTATTGTAATCTGCAATTCTTTTACAAGGTCCTACGTCCAAAATATTGAAAATTATCAGGGGGGTGAGAGATATAGAGCTTTCAACTCAAATTTGAATTATTTTCACATCAATTCACCGCTTTTGTGCATAATAAAAATGAAAATTGTCATATTTTCACCCCGAATACCTGCCTCTGCTTATAGATTTCTAAATATTTTTTAAAAAATGTAACATATCGGTAGTTGAGTAATCAAATGTTGATTTAATCACATGGAAGCAGACAGTATGTTTTAAGCTTTGACATAATGTTTACCATATCACTTATTATATGAGCATGTAGGCAAAGGCCTACAATACCTAATACTGTTCAAAAGCCATTTAACACAATATAGTACGTACTGGAATCCCTACACTATATTTCCATATATACACTGTTTTTCTATACACACCTACTATTTTATATAATGTCTTGTAAATAATTTATAAAGGCATAACTTGGTTTAAAATATAACTTCATTTAACAGCACCCTGAAAACAATGTGTAGGGTTTTCACTGCTTTTGTTAATATTTTGTTTGTTAACTAAAGCATCATTCACAACTGGTTCCAAGACGTAAGGCACAAGGTGTTAGTCGTAAGAAATGTGAGTTGTTTACAAAAGCTACCATATTAGATGCTCTCTTCTCTCTCTTTTCCCACTCTCACACACACAGCTCACTGTTCTGATTGGCTCGTTGTAAGTTCTCATCGTACAAATTGGATTTTGGGCAATTCGTTACGACATAAACCTTACGCCTTAGGACATGTTGTGAACGTGTTCTAATTGAAACACATCCTCAGCAATACAAAATATTATGCCTTAGACCTTGCGCCTTACGCCTTAGAACTACGTAGTTGTAAATGATGCTTAACTCTACTATATCTACCACATTTAGTAATGTGCATATCAGTCGAAAAGATGGGTTCACACACTGCGTCAAGGACAACAAATCGTGACTTAAAACCCGACGATGAGCGTTCTCGGTTCAAAGCAACTTTCATCTTCATAATTGGTTAACACACACTCCTAGCAACATCATAGCTTCTTAAAGGCTGAGCCAATGATTAAGGCTAAAATATAAGAGAACTCTTTTTATATTTCCCGAGCCATAGCGCTGGTTGTTAGCCATGTCAATAGCTTAGGTTACGACTTACGAGTGAATGCCAACATACATTCCAATTCCACTTCTAGGCACAGTCCTTGACGAAGTGTATGAATGAACCTGTCTCAACAAATTCATGATGTTCAATAATACGCTACTGGCTTAGTTTTCTTTGGGAGACCAAGATTTAACTTTTGCTAGCTAATCTGGAGTTCACTTGCGTCAAAAAAAATAGTGTCTCACTATCACTCTTCAAGATCCCAACACTCACTAACCAGGCAAACTGTTGGTTTCCTATCCACACACCTATTCAAGTATAAACACATTATAGATTGTCCAGTTTCACATTACCGTATTATATTATAATGATATTGAAATTTACAGAACTTGACTTTTGTTCACTTTTCACTCGAGAACCGATAACATTTATAAATGTAAATTGTAATTTCCATTATTGTGAATAATACGTAGGTTTCAAAATTTTCAAAATAAATTGATAATAATATGGACATTGTCCTGTAACTCCAAACTGCTACAAGCAAAGTAAAAACATTGAGTTTTTCAAACTCTTAACAACCAGAAACTAAATTTAGTATGGTTTAGTACTTTGTTGCTTTCTGGTACAATGGTAAATGTAGTTTTCATTGTTGCATTTTATAAGTAAGGGATACACAACGATAAAATAAAAATTAGAAATTATTAGTACCGGTACCAACTGAAAAGGTGACTGCATTATCGATAGATAATATAAAACATTAGTGTCAGTAAAATCAGTGCCACTTATCGACCAACAAGCATGATCAAGATTGAATGTCAAAAAGTAAACACCAATTTTTTCCAATAGGAATAGTGTAAAATCTTTGAGCTACTCTGATGGCAAAATGTCATACCGTTGTCATTCGTACAAAGCCACAAATTGAATAGCTATGGTATGGTGGTCGGCTAAGCGGGGAAATAAAATATGACACGTTCTGTGAAAGTTTTTTCACAAAACAATAAACATGCAATTTGATATTTTTATTATCAAACATCAAAATGGTTTCAAATTTCAATTATCAAACTAAAAAATTGATTACCGTGTGTATCCCCAATACAGATAGGTAGTAGGCCTACATATAATAAGTAAGTAAGTACAGTATAATGTAATGTAACAGTAAATAAAGGAAAATTGTAAGTGTTTAAAATAAGGAAACTTGCATACTAAATAAACATATTTCCTCAAATGTAGTTTGCAGCTTATCTGAAAGGGCATGGACATTCAATAGTACCAGTACTTACAAATCTTCTTTACATACAGCACATAGTAGGTATGTATTTCATAGACTGTTAGAATACTGTATTATTTGCACTTTGTTTAACCTGCAATTAGTACACTACTGGTTATCTCCATCCATGATCTACAAAACAAATAATTTTTCCAAACTACATCAGCAAACTACATTTAGTCAAGTAGATGAGGCATGTCAACTATGAAATAATGTGTATATTGCCTACTCTGCACAAACAAAAAATATATGGCAATAAAATATTGTAAATATAGGAATATAATAGAGAATATATAATAATTAATAGACTATAGTAAACCCTTGGTAATAAGAATCTACTAATTTTTGTACAAAAGATTTGTTTTCCTTTTGAAATACGTGGGTCATGGATTGAGGTTACAAAAAATAAGCTGCAGTCATCATTTCTGCTAATAGAAATTTCTTTACCAATTTTTCATCTCAATCAAAAGTAGTGATGTCATCGGGTACCTGGAAACGGGTTCTAAAGCGACCCGGTTCCGACTTTTCAAACCGGTTCCATTTTTTCAAGTTCTACTATACAACACTAAACTTCACGGGCCTGTTTTCCTGCCCAAATGGTAATTCTACGTACTGTTTCTTGTGCGGTCTATTTTCACGGAGCCGGTTATCTATCTATCTTTCCTCGACAGCTGATTATCAAGCAATCGACCAGCCTTGACACACGAAGCTGCTACATGACACTTGACTATCAGCAGTTGTACATAACAAAGCACGGGTGCTGAAGCCAGCTCACTTCCGCCTGCACGTAAGGCTGATACATTGAACAAAAATTGACGTTTAAAAACCGGTTTAAACTTTTTGGACCCGATGTAATCACTAATCAAAATGGAGTTTCTTATTTTATTTATTAATTACTAGTAGGGCCTATCATACTTAAAACAAGTATTGAAAATTGTGGATTTAAACATTCAAATTTCATACTTTTTGGTACATGCTGTATGTAATCCTTAGAGAACAAAAGGCCAATCTTATCGGTACTATGTTTACTTGATTTGAGCTAAAAAATAAAACTACCATTTGCTATTGTCAATTGCAATTAAGAACTAAGAAGCTATGCTATTACCTTGACAGTTATAAAATAGTACATATTAATATTATCAAGGGTACATACTGTAGTTATGTACTTAATAATAGTTTAAACACTAAAAACATAATAATTGTATTGTGTGTTACTGTTGGTACACATTGACATACTGGAGCCAATACAATAGCAAGAAAAAATATTTTTTACTTGAATAATAATACAAAATTTTAAAAATATATAGATTAGGCCTATAAATTTTATAATACGTAATGATAACAGGTAGTACTTAAAAAATAAAATATATCCCCCACATTGAAAGGGTTGTATCAAAATTTAAAAAGTTGTCACTCTGATTTGTCTCAAATTAAAACTGGAGGCAATCGATTACGGATGCGAATGGAGAGACGGAATGTTAAAGCATGCACGGACCCACTCACAGTGGCATTTTGAATACTTACAAACAATCATCCGAGGCTTCGCCACTGCAATCTCCACCGAACCTTCTACAGAGAGATCGAGCAAAATGAGATTCTTTGTTCCTGCCATCTTGCACATCATCGTCTTATATCACTGCAAGTCTTGCTGAGAAATTTGAATTTCCCAATTGAATATTCTTCATCTTATGTTTTAAACAGTCTATAGTTTGAATTGAAGCTAAGCTTTATCACATTTCAACTGTTGATAGGTCGACCTGTAAAGAAAGAAACTAAATATGAATATGATTATGCATTGTAAAAGGATCACTCAGTACTACAACACTCTAGCCCGAAAGACTCATTCAATATGCTATCAATGCCATGCCACAATAATGATTTGGTAATATTTGGATGAGCGTAGCGAGCGAAGCGAATATTCCATTTCACTACACTGGAGAAAAAAATCCGGAATGTTTTTTTTTTCTTTCTTTTTTTTTGTATTTTTGTGTGTTTGTTAACACGATTCCGGCTAAACCGATACTCCGATTGCGATGAAATTTTATGGAGGCCTTCGAAATCTCTGAACTTAGAACTGCCACGTTTTTTAGCGCAATCGGGAAATTTTTTCTTATAAAAAACGCAATTTTACGATTTTTTTTCAATTTTTAAAAAAATTTCTTCGACTTATAACACCTACATGCTTTATTCGATTGTAATGATTTTTTCACAGAACCTTAATTTTATGAATTAAAATATTCGTGTGAAATTTGAGCGTAATCGAAAAATTATTTCTCATGAAAATGAAATTTTACGGGTTTTTTCTTTTTTAAAACAATTCTTTGACTTATAACACCTACATGCTTTATCCTATCGTAATGATTTTTTCACAGAACCTTAATTTCATGAATTAATATACTCGTGTTAAATTTGATCGCAATCGAATAATTATTTCTTATGAAAATTGCAATTTTACAATTTTTTTCTTTTTTAAAAATTACGATTTATTTAAAAAATTTTTTTAATTTAATTAAAAAAAATCTTCTACTAAGTAATGATTTTTTCACAGAACAACAGAAAATCCGCGTAACACATGGCAGCTCAATGCACCAATTACGCTCATCCAACAACGCGGCGGGACTTAAGCGTTTTCCTAGTTAACACAATTCAGAAGTTAAAAAATCAATCCTGATCGGTGTTCAAACCCTAGTCTCCCACATTCCAGGGAGGTGCATTAGAACAATTTAAGAATAGAAGAAGTGTTTCCCAACTAACCAAATCGAGAAATAATAATCCGGTAGATTAAATTTGAAAGTAAACATTGAAATTTTATAGCCAATGGTTATTAGTTACTTATTACTTATTAGTTATTGCCGATCATAGGCTACTTCTTTTCACATATTTAATGCTTAGGTACATGGAAGGGTTTTGGATAGGGAACCCAACAGCTTACCTGATTGGTAACCGCAGGGTTCTTGTAGATAGAAACATGATGAACAGTTCACGAAAAAAGTTTAAACTGTTTCGGCCAAACAGGGTCTTTATCACCCTAAACAGTTTCAACATTTTTTGTGTTGTATAGTCTATTCAATATTCATTGGATGAGCGAAGTGAAGACTTCAATTTCACTGACCCCCCAAAAAATTAAATCGGGTTTGTTTTTTTTTTGGTGTATTTTTGTCTTGTTTGTTCGCTCTCTACCGGGCAAACGGCTTATGCGATCTTGATAAAAATTGGAGCGGACCTTCGAAATCTCTGAACTTAGACCTGCCACGTTTTTGGGTACAATCGAAGAAATATTTCTCATGAATATCGTACTTTTACGATTTTTTTCGATTTTTAGTGCGATATTTTCGTGACATTTGGGCCGATTCTGACCAAACGGGTGGGGCTACAAGGTTCATATTTTACAATTTACATGGATACTAATATTATGGTGATGTATTGCTTTTTGAAAGAAAAAGTTCAAAAAGTTAGCCAGAATCCATAAAATAAAGGTTTTAATATGAGTTTTTTTAGGTTTATAATAAGTAAGTACGTAACAATAGAAACTTGACAACAATCACCTACAATGCATTCAAAAAGCACTTGTAAAGGAAAAGTGATCCTACGCAAACTAAAAACTTACAAAAAAGCTCATCCATCAACGCGACTAGAAAAAGCGTTTGCGAAGCTTCCTAGTAATAGTACAATGTTTTTATCTATCTACAAGAACTCTGCAGTCGCCAACCAGGTAAGCTGTTGGGTTACCTATCTAAAACCCGTTCATGTAAGCATTAATCTAGCCGTTTGGCCACTCCAATCACATATTGTATCACATATTTGAAAGCAGAGAAACATAACAAATTAATTCTAATAATATCAATATGAAATATGAAAATATTAAATTTTGAGAGTGATTAAAGAGATAGGGTACTGTACCAACAGCTTACCTGAAGTGGATGGAATATGTGGTGGTCAGAATGTGAATTAAGAAGGTGGGAACTTGCCTACCAGTGGATCTGCAAATCCCACCACAAACCAAATTAAACCTCAGGTAACCCTCCTCCCCCTCCCCTCCCTGTCACTGTCCATCCCACTCATTCATTCTTTCATTGGTCACCCCCACCCCTAGCCAACAGCTAACCTAGTTTTTTACTCACTGAGAAAGAAAGGTCACAAGGACCAAAAACGTTTTGCTAAGGTAGGGATGTACAGTAGTTTCTGTGATAGTGTTTCTCTATTGTGGGCTACCTCCTCCACTTCAAGTAAGCTGTTGGTCCCATCTTCATAATCACTGTCATGATGGGGAAAACATATTACATAGGCTGCTGGAGCAGCTGGGCTCGCCCCGCAAATACAGGCGCGTTTTTTGTTTGACCTTGAGAGTCGTGCGTTGAGTCACTTAAGCCTACATTGTGCAGAATGTTATCGTGAAGGGCACTCCATAAGTAGATGTGATCTGATATGCATTCTTTTCTCATCCTGGACATACGGCATTAGGAAACAATGTTGCAGGTCAAGCATATTACGGCTGGCCATTCTTTCAACCTCCTACATTGGCCACTGGCAGTTGTATTGAAGCATAAGTTGAATGTTGTAATTGCTTTATTGCAACAGGCCAGGGCCAACGCCCTAACGAACACAAATTTTACTCTAGTTTGTGGTAAAAAAAAAAAACACGAAAGTAGCTGTGAAGTAGCGTCCCTACTATTTTAAAGTAGCTGCACAAGTAGCAAGCTACTTAAGAATGAAAGTAGCTTTAAAAAGTAGCTAAGCTACTTTCAAAGGTCATGTAGCTGTAGCAGTGCTACTTTTAAAAAGTAGCTTTAACAACACTGCCCCTACATGGGTTCCTGGTTTCTATCCTGGCATGTCCGCAATCTCAATCCATCTGTAGCAGGATCTATCCCTATCTATTGGTTAGGTTCGAAGATTCATCATTAATATTTTTTTATTTTTTTATTTAATGTCTATCATACTCAGTTAAAAACCAGATTAGCAAAGGAGGTACCAAGGGGTGTGTAGGGGTAGTACCTTTCATCAGGAATGCCTGGACACTGGTCCTCGCACATCCCAGGGGCATGATATGGGCAACACAGGACAGAAGCGTCCACATAGCCTCTACATACCCAAGACCGTCTTGTGCGTGGTGAAGAGTCACAACGTTCCCGAGGTGGTACTGAGCTATGCAAAACACAGCGGATCAAGAGGAGCAACACCTCGAACAAAAAACCCCACATGGGAAACCTAGGACAGGGCAATGCCTTTGTGCTACACATAGGACTGGCCTACCTAGAGTGTCGTCCTCGCAGCAGGGGGAGGATAAAGGATGGATGCGGAAGAACGAATAAAACGGTCAACGGCTGCACCCATAGCCCCAGAGTGGGTGGGCTTCTGCTGAGGGATGCATTAGGAGTGTTGGCTGACCAGTGTCTCTTAAACAACCTGCCAAAAAACAATAATGGTAAAGCTGACCCTGCCAGAAGTAGGAAGCGGCGATGGATAATGATGATGATAACATATAACTACTAATTCCTCACCATCTCCTCCATTATGTAGCTCTTTTGCATAAGACAATCCACACACTAATCAACATAAAAAATAGCTTCTACATTTTAAAATCTATTTTAAGTAACTTTTTGGAGTAGTATAGCACTTACTTGCATTGTCTCGCTTTTTACTGATCTTTGAGTTGCTGGACACATTGAACGGTTGTTCTTTAGCCGACGCAAAGGCCACATAAAATAAACAGCCGATGACATTGACTGCCGCCGCAATGTAAAACACGGTTCGCCACTGGGTGAGAGTTTCCTTTTGAAAAAAGAACAGATGTGAGTGACACTAGCATTAGCACATGGTAATTTTAGCTAAAACAAACTTTGTTTTTAGTTTTTTACTAATCTGTAGCCAAAATTTCAAATTGTGACCATTCCCTAGCCAACTTTACAATATTTTTACAATTGGAATTTGCTTAAATTTGCTAAATTTTGCAAGTTATTTTCAGTGAAAAAGAAAGTTGAGAGGTGAAATTACTAGTACCTAGTGGTATCTTTTTAGGTTTAAATCAATACTACTAGTTAAGCTGTAATAAATTACAGTATTAAATTAAGGTGCATCCACATCTACTTAGCGCCCGTCAATTAATGCACACAAATTACACGAATTTGGTTGCTGTTTACATCCACTTTCTACAATCAAGCTTCAACCAATCACAACCGTTCATGATTCAACCTTGTTTATGTAAGAAAATTCTTGTCGCCATTCAAAACATTTTAGCTCATGAAGAACGTTCTAGCTGACTGCCGATTCTATTTATTAATTTCTAATTAATCGAGATGGAGGAAGTTTACGAAACTGCTTCTTTTGATGCTCATGTTGGCCTATTGCAGTGATTTGTGATTATTTTGGACTAGGGCCTAGGCCAAGGGTAGGTTAAAACGTGAGTCACTTACCACTACAAGCACATGCTTCCGCAATGCCCATTCAAACATTTTCATAGCGTCCTTGTAGCCAGACCTTCCCTTATTGTATAAACAACACTCTTTGGTTTGCACTAGCGTAATTAAAAGACTGTCATCCATAAGTTAATGATATGTAGGCCTAGGTCCCACAAAAAATACAAACGCTGATAAGAAAGCAAATTAGGTAAATGTCAAACAGTGATGACTCTGATGAGGTTATATAAACTAGGGTTGCCAGTCGATACGAATTTCAGTATCGATAATCGAAACAGTTAAATCGATTATCGACCGCGGTAATCGAATTTAAAAAATATCGATCGATAATTGATAATCGAATCAAAATTAGGCCTAAACTTGCTCGTATACCGACGCGGACCGTGGACCTTTTGCGAGTGCATCCTTTTGTTCCTTCTATTTGCCCAGAACAGGGTTTTTCCACGCTATAATAGTCTTTCACGAGCTCCTCGCGACTGGCCGGCGCCGGCGCGACGAGAGCGAGCTAAGTGGAGTAGACAGACCGCGCTACGCTACCCGGCTTGAGTGTTGTCTTTGTGAAGGTCGTTATTCTTGGAAATCGTGGTTCTGTGAAGTTTTATTTCAGCTTTTGTTGAGATTATATTCATTCATTTACGAGATATTATCAGTTTAACTATTCAATGCTCCGATATTTATTTCGTGACGAGATGAACATTGTTAGACATTAGTTTGGAAGACGACGTGATATTGGTGTGAGAGAACTGATAAGATAATATTATCGTAGCACTACGGAAAGAAGAAAAGCGATTACGAGTTGGCGTGGAATGGGGAGGAATGCATCTCGATAAAATACTTGTTGACCTTGCTTGGCCGTGACGCGCCGAGGTTGTGCAATCAGCGCCTGATCAGCGAGGGAATGCAGCCGCCTGCCGCCCGAGCCGAGCCGGCCCGTAACACACACGCGTCATGCTGGTGGCCTATACTGCACAGTGCAGGCGCTTCGTACTTCACGCTTTACAAGTGTTGTAGATCTCGCAGTGGACGCATTTTTCACGGAATAAAGCGATTAATGTCTTGACTGGTACTATTTTATGAAGTTCTGCAGAGCGGGCGGTAAATTACAAAATTTTGGGCGGGCGAGCTATTCGATTATCGAAATATCGATAATCGATTCTGGAAGACTGAATCAATTATCGATTGTTTCGGGAAATAATCGTATTGATCGATATATCGATTATCAAACGGCAACCCTAATATAAACAATTAAAAAATGGTTATTTTGCCAAGCGGTGGAAAAATATTTTGTGCAGTAGAAGCCCTGAATTTGTTCTGCAAAATTCATCAAATTAACGGAAAGTTGAAATCGATTGAACTTTTTTGAGCATTGCTTGCCGTTGCGTACCCCATACCCACTCACCGAGTGTTAATTCAATGTACACGGCACATGGCTCAATAAGAATAATACAGGACCAACTTGCAGCTAGGAAGTACATTAATTGCCGGGGGCTAAGTGGATGTAAATGCGCCTTTACAGTAGGTACAAATTTCAATATTGTATGTAGAGTTATATTGAGGAAATCTATGAAAAAACAGAGCTGGAAATGACAAAAAACATTGGAAGAATGGATAACTCATGCAAAGTAAAATATTATCATATTTTTATTTTGTCATATTTGTTAAGAGAACTGACAAAACCTATAACAAAATAGCCTGAAGGTCTGCTGTCTCAAATTCCCAATTGAAAGCACTAGTTCCAACCTATCTCTCAATTTCAATGGAGGTACGAGGTTATTCCAGTAGCAGTTTTCTCCCCTAATTGTATGTCTTATTTTCTGGAAATTTCAAATACAGATAGAAGATATTTCGAGGTCCGCACACTTGTATCGTTGACTACTAGAGACCTACCTTGCCGTTGATGAGAAGTCCTACTGCGTACGGAGCTAGAAATCCGCACGTGTTGGACGCAGCGTTGGTGATGCCGTACATGGTTCCTGCGAACCGGGGACTCAGAGCGACATGGTTCATCTGGTTGCCAGCATAAGTGGCGCCTGAAAACCCCGCAGTGATCGCCAAAACAACGGGGATGGAAACGCGATCGCAGCCGAGCAAGCCGATGCACACCAGTCCAATCGAGGGAATCACAGATGCTACGAACAGATTGCAGTTGTAGTAGGGATGTACAAAAATATCAGTTCAGAATATCGATATGACAGGGGCAAAATCAGTGCCGGTATCAATATAAAAAATATCAAAATGTTACTTTACTACCGGTATGAAAAAAACATTACATTTATAAAAATTAAAAATTGTAAATCATTTGCCAACCTTTAACCACTAGCCATACTACCACTTCTGCCAGACGGGCATCAGGGGGTTTGCTATGTCAATAAAGGATAGCATGTGAAACAATGACTTGAGAGGGAAATAATTTTTTTTTAGTATAAGAAATTGTGGGCGATTTATTTTTCAGAAAACGTTTGGGGCGAATAGACTGGTAAAAAAATTGAAGATTTTTAATACTAGCGGCAAAATGTGAGACATTTGGGTACCGGGCTAATTTATAAGTAAAAAACACCAATAAATCCGAATTTGCCCGGTACCACCTCGGATTTTGGCCCGTTTGCCAAGAATCCAAGATGGCGTCCAACAAGGTGTAAAATCCGGATAAACCCGCTAAAAGTACAATTTTTATTCAGGGTTCATTTTACGGTTTTAGGGGTCGCGGAGAACGATTGAAAGTGTTGCGTAAAAGCCCCAGAAACGAAAGAACCGTTTTCAAAATGGCGATTACTTTGATGGAGAAAACTGGGTCAATTTTCCCCTTTGAGTAAATACCATTTTATACGTGTGAGACATTGTGGTACCTGGCTGTATTATGGGTAATAAACCCCTCAGAATCTTAATCTGCCCGGTACCACCTCAGATTTTGACCCATTTGCCCGGAATTCAAGATGGCGTCCAACATGGTGTTGAAAAGCGCAGGAAAAGTCCTATTAATTTTGGGTAAACACTTAAGGAGGGTTCATTTTAAGGTTTTCGGGGTCAAGGAGAACGATGGAATGTGTTGCGGAAACGCAAAAGAACCGGAAGTACCATTTTCAAAATGGCGGCCACGTTCATGTGGAAAAGACGGGATTTTCCGTTTTTCGGGATAAATACCATTTCATGTGGGAGACATTTGGATACCGGAATAATTTTGTAAGTAACAAACTATGTCGAATATGAATTTGCCCGGTACCATCTTGGATTTTGACCCAATTTGCACAGATTTCATGATGACGTGCAACAAGTTGTTAAAAAGGGATACACCTATTTAAAGTCCTATTAGTGCTGGATGAACACCTTAGAAGGGTTCATTACAGGGTTTTCCGGGTCAAGAAGAGCGATGGAACGTGTTGCGGTAACGTATAAGAAACGGAAGTACCATTTTCAAAATGGCGGCCACTTTGATGGAGAAAACTGGGTCTTTTTTCCCCTTTGGATAAATACCATTTCATACCTGTGAGACATTGTGATATCGGACTGAATTATGGGTAATAAGCCTCGCTGGTGGTGGTACCGGGCAGATTATTCAGCGGGGTTTATTACCCATAATTCAGCCCGGTACCACAATGTCTCACACGTATAAAACGGTATTTATCCAAAGGGGGCAAAAAAACACTTTTCGTCATATCAAAGTGGCCGCCATTTTAAAAAAGGTACTTCCGTTTCTTGGGCGTTACCGTAACACGTTCCATCGCTCTTCTTGACCCGGAAAACCCATTGATGAACCCTTCTAATGTATATAACAAAATACACCGAACATAAATCACTCTAAAATAATAAAATACATGTAAACCTAAACTTAAAAGTCAAATCCCTTAAAAAGATAGCATTACTGATTGCGACACAGTTGTTCAATGTTCATGACTAATCTTCCTCAGTCATCTGTACAACTGGAGACACTGACGTCGCCTTCTGCATCATGTCCGTTGTCACTAAGCGGTTTAAAGTTTGTGCAGTCTTTAAAATTACACATGTCAGTGCAATACAATTTAGAATTTACACGGGGCACTTTTGTGAGTCACACTTCGCTCGACACCTTATCGAATAATAGTTGACATCATGTGTGTAGGTTTGTAACAACCTTCTACAGAGTAGTTTTCACCAAAACTTTTTAAATTACCCGCCATTGCCAACAACACGAGATCACTGCTATCTATATGACATGTGAAACAGTATAAAATACATCTAGGAGACAGTGAAATAAACAACAAAGGTGTACCAACTCCCCGCTTACTATCGGGAGGTATTTAGCGGCTAGTTGTTCTTCATAATACGTCTTCGTAGTTTATCTGGGAGATAGCACTATCCCCCAGATAGCTAACCGTTACTTTTAGCGGGACATTATAATACCGGCCCTTATAACACCTATGCTTTATCCGATTCTAATGATTTTTTCACAGAACCTTAACTTTATAAAATAAGATATTCGTGTGAAATTTGGGCGTAATCGAAAAATTATTTCTCATGAAAATCGAAATTTTATGGGTTTTTCTTTTTTAAAACAATTCTTTGACTTATAACACCTACATGCTTTATCCTATTGTAATGATTTTTTTACAGAAACTTAATTTCATGAATTAATATATTCGTGTTAAATTTTAACGCAATCGAATAATTATTTCTTATGAAAATTGCAATCTTACGATTTTTTCTTTTTTAAAAATTACGATTAACAAAAATAGTAAATTTTTTATTTTTTTAAATTTAATAAAAAAAATTAAGTTAATTTTGTATTTAATTTAATTTAATTTAAAAAATCTTCGACTAAGTAATGATTTTTTCACAGAACAACAGAAAATCCGCGTAACACATGGCAGCTCAATGCACCATATACGCTCATCCAACAACGCGGCGGGACTTAAGCGTTTTCCTAGTAAATATAATTTTATTATTTAGTACAAAGAAAATATGTAAACTTACCAATGGTATTAAACAGCTTGTAGGAATTCACTTGTGAGATCCATCCTCGCTTTAGAAGTTGGTACGCGATATGACTGAGTGCTATTCCGAACCACCACGTTGTGAGGTAGGGAACAGCTGATAATATAGCATTCTGCAAGGAAATGATTTCATTACCGGTTACAAGGATTACAACCTCCAAGTCGGATGTTCTGGGTTCGATTCCCAGTGGGGGGGAGATTTTTACGACAATTGCTATCAATTAGTTAGTAGGGAGTACTAGTAGTAAACTTGGTTATAGCATATTTTGCTATTTACAAGATTAGTAGAATAGAAATAGAAATAATAAATATTATGATAAATATAAAAAATTAATAGGCCCAATATGCCAAAATATAACTTACCGTATTGTCCTGAATATAAGCCTACCCTTTTTTCATTATTTTAAGTCTCAAAGTCCCTTGCCAGCTAATATTTGCATATGCTTTTGCCTATGTTTTTTAATATTTCAACAAGAAAAGTTAGGGGGTCGGCTTATATTCAGGGTCGGCCTATATTCGGCACAATACGGTAATTGTTACCGGTAGACATTGTGACTGAAATCTCAGAAACATAAATAAATAGTACATGCAAATTGTGTGCTCAGGCCTATAGTTTCAGGGCCAATCAACTAGACTAACCAAGTTCTAAAAGAGTAATAGGTTGAGAAAAAAAAAATTAATTAAAAGTTAATTAAAAGCAGTTTGCATTGTTTAGCATGTGTGGTCACTAAAAGTTAGCCAGTCTATGAAGTGTGCAGATGTGTTATTGAAATTTTGTAAAGGCCGTTTTTTTAGTGGCCTTGAAAATGATTCAATATACGGTATTTCATAAAATATTAAATTTGACCTATGTAGGCGTACCTCTTCAATGGAGAAGTGAAGAATATTTTGCATATAGGTGGGCATTTCAGTGAGCTGGGTGTAAAATGCCCAGCTCTGTCCGCACTGAGTAATGAGGACTGCCCACATCGGAACGCACGTTAGTATCTTGACCCATGGAATACTGCCAGGCTCCTAAGAAATCAAGATAAACATTAAAATAAAATGTCATATAGAATTACAAATTACGAAAGATGAACAGGACCACTCATAATTTTACGTAAAAATAGTGAAAACTGAAAAGAGAAAACATCAAGTTGTAAAAGACTGTAAAAGGAAAGTATCCATTTAGGTCCTTTCGATAGAGGTAGTGAAAAATGGTGATAACGAAATTCGCAATTTTTTTTTAAATATCAATTTTATTGCCAAAAATGTAATATTGTCGACGAATTATACATCATTTAGAGATAAAAAAAACATATTTTGAAAACGCGAATTTCGCGAAATCTCGTGTATATCGCGAAATAACGAACGAAATTGTAAAAAAACTGGTCAAAACGCAAATTAACTCACGAAATTAAGCATTTTAGAGCTCAAAATGTGGGGAGATGGTGGAGGTGCCGGTCCAGAATTTTGTGAATTTTGGTGGAGGTGCCGGTCCAGACCGAACATTACGCGCGCAGCGAGTGGTTTTTTGTTTCGTGACGTCATGGGTCGGGCTCCACGGAAATAGACCGCCAAAATAACGACGCGTATCACGGACTCCGCGGCAATAGTCCACCAAAATAATGGTGCGTACAAATATTTATTTTTGCTTGGGAATCGATTCTGAATAGATTTGTGGGTCACAATGATCGATTCTAACTTGTGGAATTTATGTCATCCCTACTTAAAAGGCTTAAAGGGATTTTTTTTTATTTTCATTTCATTTCATTTCATTTTTATTTTTTTAAGATATGATTTGACTATTTAAATGAAATCGCGAAAAACGCGAAATTTGAGTTTTATAAAACGAAATTTTGGATTTTTATATCACCATTTCTCATTACCTCTACCAGGCGCGTCGGAACATTTTGAAAGTTGGGGGGGGGGGGCAAATCAATTGGTAGATTTGGTAGGGTATAACTGGGATCTGGGGCAAAGCCCCAGCCGCCAGAGGCCCTATTCGCCGAAGGCGAAAAAAATTTCACTATACTACAGTTATTTCGTCATGTTTTAACTGCACTCGGACTCTGTAAACGATGTTTTACATCAACTATCTGCGATCTAAAAACTCAAGAAATTAACGTGAAGTGGCCCATTTAATAAATAACAACTCATTTTTTTTTATGTAATGACGAAGCATACAGGCAAACATATTTTTGTTTTACCCTCTTCTTAAAAAAAAAAATACTAACTGGCTGTTTAGTACGTTTCATATTTTTTTTAAATTACGATTTCAATTTAATATTTAACACCATTAAACACGAAAAACTACACACACACTTACACTTTACTTTACACTTCACACTACACTACTTACACTCTAAGAGGAATAAATAATCTTTCCCACTTGCCACTTCGCTATAATCACAGTCACTACACCACTCCAAAGATGACTGAACAGTGAACAGTGAACGCATAACGATGCGACACGTGCGAACCAAATCCCAACTTGCGTCTACCAATAACTCTAGCAAATCATTCCAAGGGATGTTTGGATTAGACGTGAGTCTGAGTTACGTGTCGTGTCCACTGAGTGACCAGCACACAATACAATACGGGTGGCTAGTTATAAAGATAGTCGGATAGACGGTTCAGTCATCTCATGGGATACGTCAGCCAACCTAACATTTCTGCTATTGTTGGGTTGTTTATTCCTGGAAATGAATTGTTGACAGGATCATTCGACGTTGCTGTCCCAAAAAGTAGAGTAAAAATCTTGATTTTTCAACTCTAAAATCTGCCCCCCTATGCCCCCATGGCATGGAAGTTAGGGGGGGCAATGCCCCCTTGCCCCCCCTGTTCCGACGCCACTGACCTCTACCTATAGACCCTACCTTTAAAGCATACCTATCTTATGTTTGAAAAAAAAAGTTTGAATTAAATGTGAAGGCCTATAAATCCAAATCAACCAAAACAATTTAAATTAATGAAAATTTTCTGCTGTGATAATTGAAGAAAGATGACAATAACATTCCAGACACAAAAACATTTTGTAGGTATAGACCAAGGCCAATTACATGTATATATAGAAAGTAGGAACATGTTTAATGATAATGATTAATCATTATTAAATATCAAACTTACTGTTTCAATTGGCCTTCCAATAGATCCTATAATGTAAGCCTTTTCAACATCGGATATCCTTGGATGAGAGCTTGGATCATCGTAGACTAGGAACAACCACGCTACGAACCACAGTGTGCTGAGGAGTCCAAACAAGTAAAACGATAGTGGCCAGCCACCGAGGAAAGTCAATGAACATAGGTAGCCAGATAATGGAAGCGATACCACAGAACCAAAGAGAGCGCCTGCAATCAGTAAACAATAAGTATAAGTTGATACATTCAATATTATTGAAGTGCAAACTTGTCCAAATAGAACTAAACCAAATAGTGTTAGGCCTATATTATATTTCCCGTCCTTGCTTACATGGCCGGCATATTTAGCCGCAATTGAATTTGTGTCTTGTGTGAATGATAATAACTTCACATTTATCGATCGTAAATGGACAACTACATGGCCTACCTGCCTACTTAGAGTGACCTTATACGCTCGGGCAGACGGAGATTTTTTATTTAAACTTTTAAGGTATTCTTTATTTTATCCACTGATGTTAAAGTTAACCTGCCCTCCTATTGCCCAAAGTTTTGTATAAGCTGCTCCTTCTGCAGAATAGATTAACCGTAGGAAACCTACCATCCCTACAAGTGTGAATGCATGATGTAATGGGGTGGACGAAAGAAAGATTACAATGAAGTAGAGCTGCACTCTGATACATATACAGTACATGGCAGATATCCGGAAAGGGAGTGGCTGCACATGTATACAGAGTACAGACGATCGGCAAAACCTGGAGAAGGCAATACTAGAGCAGGAATATACTGTAGAGAATTTGAGAAGGCACTACCTACAGGAAGAAATGGCAGTACTAACTATGATAGGGAACTAAAGGCAATATCGAGAGCACTAAAGCTGGTAGTAGGTCACCCAAAAAATAAAATTGTGATACTTTCTGACTCAATGGCGGCAATACACTATACAGGCAGTTGCGAGCAAGGATGAGGTGGACAGAGAGGTCAAGGAATGTAAGATACACATTCCGAGACTGAATAATGAGGGAAAAGAAGTTATACTGCAGTGGGTACCTGCACACTGCAATCTGCATGGTAATAAGGCAGACTTCTTGGCAAAGAGGAGCAGCAAGATGCCACAAACTGAGAAGGCACTGTCTTATAAGGCAGTTAAGTCCTATCTAACATCTGCTGCTAAGAATTCGGTGCAGAGGAAGTGGGAGGAGGATGCAAAGGACAAGCCATGGAAAAGTATAGTACTATCAAGAAAGACAAAACCACCCAGATAATAATAACAGAAAGGACTCATCTGACCAGTTCAGACTTGACACACGGCATGACCTGTTGGGTCAACATTTACACAAAGCGGGAATGGCAGATTCAAGCCTATGCAGCTTGTGCAGTAAGGAAGAACAGAATCGACAACATCTTTTCAATTGTGAAAGGACTAAGTCTGAGCTTGTGATGCCAGATGGCATGATACACGTACAAAGGGAATCCTGTCTCTATTGGATAACACGACAACACATGATGCCCGAGTAGGCCGATTAGGGGCATATGAAAAGAAGAAGAAGGTAGACATTTAAACCAGTCATGATTCATGACAGACAGGCATACCGCCCGGTACCGGTAACGCTGCTTTATCTTCTAGATACGTAGCGCTTTTAGACATTTATTAGGGCTCACCGCCTGGGTAATCCATTGGTTCCTTGATAATTCCTATCAAAATCCTAGCAAAGGCAGCGAGCCCAAGGTCTTGGTAACCATGGCAACCAGAGTCGATAAAGAAGTTTCCCCGGTTTATTGTCGGTAATCAACCCAAGGACCAAACAAAGTACAATGTTGAATATACAAATTTGCAGATAAGTAAGGTATTATTCGTTGACAATGGATATTATAATATATATACATTTTTATATTAGATATTATCATTATTAGGCGTAGGTTCATGCCTCAGGCAAACTATTAGAATATATTAAATTGCTTGACATGGATTTGACTACATCCAGTTACATACTTTTGGACGGTGAGAACGCCACATTTCTAGGGCGGTGAGTCCCAGAAATTTTTAACACACGAACATCCAAACGCGCTTCTCTATTAACGTAGTTAATAAGATCCAGGTTCTCTAGGTACCGGTATGCTAGATTACAGTGTAGATTCAATATTAAGAACAATTAGTGGACTTTGATATTGTAGATACCTAACTTATGCGCTACAATGATGCATGAATTTGATATTGCTCACTGTGATCCAACAGGAAATGGAAACATGTTTATATTGACTTGCCAAGTCAAACATGTTCACATGCCGACCATATTGCATCTACATCAAGGTTTACTGACACTCACCTGCGTACACGTAAGAT
This sequence comes from Sweltsa coloradensis, assembly GCA_024449915.1. Classification (NCBI taxonomy): domain Eukaryota; kingdom Metazoa; phylum Arthropoda; class Insecta; order Plecoptera; family Chloroperlidae; genus Sweltsa; species Sweltsa coloradensis. Next base: position 29,505 of record JAMZAV010005507.1, read on the forward strand.
GCGAATTTACTTCTTTCAAGAGGAGGTATCCAACGGGCAAGCATCACCATCATGGCAGGGAATGTCACCCCCTGCAATGAGAAACAGACACGGAACAACGCTCAATGATTGAGAAATAACACAAGCTTTCTTGAAGATATAACCAACAATGATTTATTTTAAATGAATAAAACTTATTTTGCCACCTAAGAGCAACTTGTTAAGTTCAATTAATTGTTAAATTAAACATCTTAGTTATCTAAATAAGAATCATAAAACCCCTTGCTTGCCATTTAAAGATTTATTAAACGGCAATTTACTAATTCTTCAATATTTATCGGAATATAGTAATTAGTAACCCATAAATATAATATAATATTATTTTTTTGTGCTAGTATTATTTTTAGAAAAAGTTATGTTGTGTATCACATAATGTATTCTCAAATGTACCGTTATGATCACTAATCTGAAATCTTTATCAAATTGTTTTTATTTTTATGATGCTACAAGTCAAAGCAATAATTTTATATCACTAGAAAAACGCTAAAGTCCCGCCGCGTTGATGGATGAGCTTTTTAAAGTTTTTAGTTTGCGTGGGATATCTTTACTTTTGCAAGTGCTTTGTTTTGTTGCCTACGCATTGTAGGTGATTGTTGTCAAGTTTCTATTGTTTCTTGTCAATTGGTATTATTTACCGTAAAAACTTATATTAAAAGCTTTATTTCTATGAATTCTGGCTAACTTTTTTCAACTTTTTCTTTCAAAAGGTACTACCTCACCATAACCTTAATGTCCATGTATAATATGAACGTTGTAGCCCCACCCGTTTGGTCAGAATTGGCCCAAATGGCACGAAAATATCGCACAAAAAATAAAAATAAATCGTAAAAGTACGATATTCATGAGAAATATTTCTTTGATTGTACCCAAAAACGTGGCAAGTCTAAGTTCAGAGATTTCGAAGGTCCTGTCAAATTTTCATCAAGATCGCATATGCCGTTTGCCCGGTAGAGAGCGAACAAACAGACAAAAATACAAACAAACAAAAAAAAAACACCCGAGCTAAATTTTTTGGGGGGTCAGTGAAATTGAAGTCTTCGCTTCACTCGCTTCACTCGCTACGCTCATCCAAAAATAAATAATAATAGGTACCTACCCTAATGTAGGCCTACATTAATGGTAAAGTAATATAGGCCTACTTTTTAAATTTTACTCTTTAGATTATACTTTTTAAGTGACTACAGTTCAAAGAAATAGCAATAATATGGTCAAAGTGGTATTATTTTTTTTTCTGTTTTGTGCAAAGTTGATCTCTTTAGCCATTCTTCTGTCTTGCTATCCACTATATAAGACTTAGGGATGACATCGGATACTCGGGTACCCGACTCCTACCCGACTCCTATTGGAGTCGACTCCATTTTCAAGGAGTCGGGTAAAAAAAAAAAAATTTTTTTTTTTTTATGATAAATTGTATGAGATTGCACTTGTTGTCTCGTTAGTCGTTATCTTATCTCAAAACGTAAACATAACAAATCAGCGAGAGTCTTGGCCGGGCCAAGAGACAAGCAAGCTAGTGATACGTAGCGGGGGGGGGGGGGGGGAATGGCCGGACAGCGTTGTGCAACCCCACTGAAAATCAGTTATATAACTGAGTGGGTAGACTCATACAATTTATTTATTATTTATTTAACTAGAGTAGTGGGCTAAAAATAAATTTTGCATAAAAAAATTTTAAAAAAAATAAAAAAAATTTAATTGCGGATCGGGGAGTCGACTCCTACCCGGTTCCCAAGGCTCCGGAGTCGACTCCAATATTTACTACCCGATGTCATCACTAATAAGACTGCCTCCTTTTCTATCCTGCTCAGTTCATCGGGCAGGGAGTCAATGTCACTCTTGAGGGCGGCGCATCTAAAGAGATGCGCTCTGTCTTGGTCTTCTAAATTACAAAGATTACAGGTGGCCGGTTCGTTGGTAGTGTTTAAAACGGTGCAGGTGGTGTTGCAAGACGTCGTGACCGGTTGCAAGCCGGAAATGGGCGGTGGCCGTTTTTCTCGACCAGTCTTTGTCTGGCCCTTTCTTGATCTCGGTCCACCAATTCTTTAGTTGTGAAGTCTCTTCTGTGGTGTTCATAAAAATCTTTTTTGTGGTTGATTTGATCTTAGTTTTGACATTTTTGAAGGAGAGAGGCGCTGCTGGTGGTTGCGGTGCTTTTGTGGCACTTTTTGCCAAGAAGTCTGCCTTTTCATTCCCCATGATCTTGCAGTGGCTAGGGATCCATTGAGCCTCTAATAGTTTGTTTTGCTGACGGAGGCTGGCAAGGGAGTTTTTGAAAAGCAGCGATTTTGGATGGAGGTTTGCTGCTTGGGTGATAAATTGGATGGCCGAGACACTGTCGCTTAGGATGACAAATTTTGTCTTGTTGAGGGGGAAGGCGGGGGTCTCGGCGATTTTTTCGGCCGCCCTGGCGATGGCTGCAACCTCAGCGTCGAAGTATGTTTCACCGGCTCCCATTGGAGTGGCTTCTTCGAAGAAGATGCAGTGGATGCCATAGCCCGTTCTGTTTGTAACCGAGTCGTAGGAGCCGTCCGTGAAGATATGCACCCACTCTTCAAGAGGAAAGTGCTTCTTCAGGTGCTCATCGGCAAGCTTTTTCAGTTCTTGTGGTCATGGTCATCTTTCTTCTCGATGCCGTCAATTTTTGTTCCTGGAGCAAGCTGATTGGACTTGTCAAACATTAAACCTACCTACCGTACAATTCATCTCTTGGTTATTTATATTTAACTTGGACTTACAACCCTTAAACATTACCCAATCATTATTTTATGGTACCATGCAATCTTATGTCTCTCTATCATGTAATTTTAGGAGACATTCCGAAACTCACTATGTGGCGCTTTGTAGTGCTTTGCCCAGTCCAAAATGAGCTTGAAGTGCCATGCCACGCAGTACGACACACAGCCGCAGATCGCTGCACTCGCTGGAGGTTTTTCGTCCAGCACCTTTTAGCGATTTGGGGCTTTATGGGAAATCTAGACATGTATGGATGAAAGTGATTGGTGGTCAAAGGTTGACCGACTTAAATTTTGTTTGAAAGTGCTCAAAGAGTAGGCCTACACTGGTAACACATTCTCAACAAAACCTTCATTGCGTGGTATAGCACAATTGTCACTTGTCAGCTCGATTATTAAATCTTATACATTTAAGAAAAAATGTCATTAAATTTAGTGTTTCCTAGTCATCAAAACTAGAATAGTCTATAATTGCATGAATAGCTAGTTGACACATTCAGTGTCAGCTATTTGTAAACACAGCCTTTTCAAAATCGCCGCACCCATTCCGAAGGACGAGCCCTGCAGCCGCCATATCATCACCACAGCTGTGGCGACTGTAGCGACTTTCATTATTATTATTTTTGTTTATTCTTGTTTGTTAAGATTGCAACAAGAAACGGCGTCGACGCTAGCAAATATCTTGCTAAAACACTCAAAATCTGTGGAAATCTTGTGCCGCGAAGAGCCTTGATGAAGCACGTGAAACTAACTAATTTAGCACATGCAGTTGGTTCTCCCATAAGTGCTCCCTGCACAGGGAAGGGAAATGACTCACTGAGCAGTCTTTGAGGGCGGGCGGCAGGTCGTTCCATTGGTTAACTACCCGGAAAGAAAAAGCACGTCGGCCGAGCAGTCCTTTGGCCGGAGGGGGTTGGGGCGGGGGTGCCTATTATCGTCGCCTCTCAACACGCGGCCCTGGATGATGCGCGCGAAATGAAATGCGCTTAGGGTGTAATATACAGTGCAACTTTACTTAGCCTACGAATCAAGTAGGAATCTTTCAAGCAAGCCCCAAGAAATATATTTATTTAATTTGATTTGTTGTGTTTCAGATATTGTAAATTTAGATCATTTTTTTTTTTTTATAAGAATAGGGGCCTATCAATTATATTTACATTTTATATTATTTTAAAATAAAATAAAATGTATATAGAATTAGGGGCAACGTTCCTATCATAAACTTGTATTTCTTACTATATTTACTTAGTGTATTCTATTACCTACTGTATTTGTAGTACGGCGGCCATGTGGCAACTATGTTCCTAACACAGCCCAAACACAAGACAGTCAGTCTTAGCTGGGCTTTTCTTACAAATAACATAACAAATAACATTTCAAATGTTCTGTGCTGTATACATGTCTGTAAACTGTAAGAAAATGACAGAAATATTTGAATTGAATCAATTTCTTAAAATTATACATTTTTTATGTGCGTGCAAATTATTGTACCGTTTCTGGTAATAGGCATACTATTTTAAATTTAAATGTTATTCATTTTTTATTTTTTATAAACCTATGCCTACTTTGAATTTAGGTGAACAAGGCCTAGGCTAGTTTACTACATATTATTATGGTAGCCCAGCCTATTGTAAATGGATGTCATTTGACTAATTTCATGGTCGTTTCTGGTAAGAGTTTGTTTCATAATTTATATCTAGGTAGACTACTTAAATGTTTTGTTAAATGAATAGGATTGATATCTCACCTCTCCAAGCCCCTCTATCACTCTGACTGCGACAAACACGTAGATGTTGATACGGGCGGCGAGGGGACTGAGAGCGGTGAAGATACCGGTGATCAAGACCCCGAGTCCGAACACGAGCTTCCCGCCGTAAAGCTCGGCCAGGCGTCCTCCCGGCACCTGGGTCAGGACGTAGCCGTAGAAGAACGCGCCCAGGATCTTACTCTGAGTAGACTCGTCCCAATCAAACTCACCGTTGATCTCCTGAAAACAACGAGAAGCAATTTAGAGGTAGGTAGGCCTACGTAAAATTTAGCGTTTTAGGTTTTTGATGCCAAATCAGTGAATAGGCCTATATTTCTGGAAATGCTACCTACTTAATTGCTAATTTTACTAAAGATTAAGTTTTCCTCATACCTTTTGAGAATAAGTTTAGTATTGTTTTCTACAGTTTCAAGTGGTTATTTTGAATTGCAATGTTCCTATAAAGTCCATAGGCCTAAAGTGCAAGATGCATGTTAGTTTTGGTAGTAAAAAATAAATACCACCAACCATATAAAAAAAAGGGGGGGTAGTGGTAAGCCTACACACAAAATTAGATAAGATAGGCCTACTTAGTAAAAGTATTTATTATAAATCTATTCAATTGCTCAGCCATTTAAAAGCCATAGTGAGGCCATTATGTGTTACCAATTTGCATTGTTAGTTGCTATCCCAAACATGGGCATCATCATTTGCATATATTACAAATTACAATACAATGATAACGGGTATGTTATCAGGTGCATTAGTTGAGTTACAGATAGCCTAGTGAAATCGCTTCTATAGATAACTTGAGCTGCAAAATAAAATAAGTGGCCCCACACCAATTAGAGGCACACATTTTAATGAAACACACACTAGCAATTTGTTATGAACACAATAACTCAGGGTTGCCAGATATATATGAGCGCTGATGTCGCCGCGGCAACTTTTGAAGTCGCCCAAATGTCGCCCAATCTGGCGCGGCGGCCCAAATGGGGGGGGTTCTGGGGGGGAACGCCCCAGAATTGCCCCGCAGGGCGTTTTTTTTCATGTTTTTTAAAAGGTGTATTTTTGACTCTACGGAAATATTGGAGAATTTAAGGGAGTATATTTATGGGTATATTTACTAGGCATAAAATTAAAAACTCTATAATCAAAAGTAAAATATATTCTGTACTCACGTGCTGAAACGATAATCTTGTAAAATCGGAGCCACTAAAATGATAAACAACACCATCAACAGTTCGACACAACTTCACGTACGCGCACGTGCGGTCAAAAAACAACTGAGCTTCTGTATACAAATAACAAAACGATTAAACGACAAAACGATACAGTTTAAAGATCTATCTGCTTGGCCTTCCTGCCTCACACACACCTTCTCGACATTCCACCCCTATTGTCTTGTATCCTGATGTGACATTTAGCCAAACAAAACGCCGCGGGCCGGGCAAAATGTAGTCGGTTAATGAGTATTCTGTATGACTTACCTAATATTTAAATTACAAAATACTATTTAACAATTGAATAATTTCTGATAAACATTATTTGTGTTTAAAGCACGCTGTAGATTGAGAAATTTTTGGAAAGTTTGGATTTTCGTGAAGTAGCCCATTTCGGCGACAGGCGACTTCCGAAATATTTTGGTCGCTAAAAACATTGCTTGGTCGCCCAAACGGCGACAAATCGCCCAATGTGGCAACACTGCAATAACTTTAAACTTTTAAGGCATTTAGAGGTACCAGAATTTATATTTACTAGGAAAACGCTTAACTCCCGCCGCGTTGATGGATGAGCTTTTTTGTAAGTTTTTTGTTTGTGTAGGACCACTTTTCTTTTGCAAGTGCTTTTTGAATGCATTGTAGGTGATTGTTGTTAAGTTTCTATTGTTACTTGTCAATTGTTATTATAAATCTCAAAAACTCATTAAAACCTTTGTTCTATAGATTCTGGCTAACTTTTTCAACTTTTTCTTTCAGAAAGCTAATACATCAGCATAACCTTAATGTCCATGTAAAATATGAACGTTGTAGCCCCACCCGTTTGGTCAGAATCGGCCCAAATGGCACAAAAATATTGCACTAAAAATCGAAAAAAATCGTAAAAGTGATATTCATGAGAAATATTTCTTTGATTGTACCCAAAAACAATAGGCCTACAGCTCTAAGTTCAGAGATTTAGAAGGTCCCCTCCAATTTTCATCAAGATCGGATATGCCGTTTGCCCGGTAGAGAGCAAACAAACAGACAAAAAAACAAACAAAAAAAAAAAAAAAAACACCCGAGCTAAATTTTTTGGGGGGTCAGTGAAATTGAAGTCTTCGCTTCGCTCATCCAATTATTATCGTAAGCTGATTGTCTACGATTTACTCGCAGTCCAACGCTAACATCAAAAAGTTACTTCAGAAGAGTTAGGTACCATATTTATGAAAAATGAATGTCGGACAAGTTTAGGGTGAAAGTGCCCCCCGCAGGTTAAGACTAAGTGGGTCAAAGAGGGTGCAAAAAATATTCTAAGATTTGGATTAGGTTTAGGCCTACATTGGTCATTCATAACAATGTTGAATAAGACTACCTCCCAAAATAAAACCTGAACTTTCTTAACCCTCCGTCACTCGCGTGGGGTTCTACAAACCCCAGGGTCTACATTCGACTCTGTTTCTCTGCATTGGACTGTTTTACCGACTCTAGATTCTCAGTACCTTCAAGTCACTCTATCTGTTAGCGAAATTTGTAACCCTCTCTAATCATTAGGGCTATAAGTGTCATTATATTGCCGGTCTGAACTTGGCTGGGGTTACTGAAACCCCGCGCGAGTGATCACGTTACAGTAACAGCATAGGGAAACTCAATGCTATTTTGGCTTAAATTTTGAAATTTTGGAAAAATTCTTCTTGCAATTTACTAACTGGTTCATGTTTATTACTAAAAAGTAAAACAATTCTTAAAATTGCATTATTTTGACACATTTTTTGAATATTTTGAAAATGTCCCATTTTTTAAATCTGAAAAATACAATAAAAAAATATTTCATACAAAAAGGTTCATTGGCATTTTATTTCACTGTCCTCCCAGTAACAACCACCTACATAGTAGTTCCACAAATCATATGAGCACAGAAAGAACTACCCATAACATCCTACTGCACTAATTACAGCCCAAAATATTCTGGGGTTTAAGAAACCCCACGCGAGGGATGGTGTTAAGAAATTCCGCGCGAGTGACGGAGGGTTAAAGACTTTCCTATGGGAGACCGTATGACAGAAAGAGGGCGCTATAGGTGGATCCAGATAAGCTGGCGGTCGTCAAGGTCAAGCCAGAGAATGTATGCCAACGTTGACAATTTACACACAACTGACATTAGGTAGGGCCTACCGTATTTGGTCATGTTATCGTGATATGTTATCACATATATCAACATTTTATAAGCTGTGAATAAAGTAGTTCGTCCCACAGAGTCAGTATTTTAACGAAATAATGATTTTAAGTAATCACGATTACGAAAGTGTGTTTTGCCTTGTTGGTATTCGTGTGTCCAAAGTTCCAGCTGTTTATAATGTCAACCTCACCAGAAGTGATGTCTATGTTTAGGAGCATCAAAATGTTATGATTTTATTCGTACACTTCAAAAATACTTTATTAATTTTTTAGGATATACCTAGTAAGTAGATTTGGCTTTAAAATAGTCGTGTTTTTTTTTCAAAGCAGTTTAAGAGACAGTTATTGGATGAGCGTAGCGAGCGAAGCGAAGATTCCATTTCACTACACTGGAGAAAAAAATCCGGAATGTTTTTTTTTTTTTTTTTTTTTCCTGTATTTTTGTCTGTTTGTCCACACGATTCCGGCTAAACCGATAATCCGATTGCGATGAAATTTTATGGAGGCCTTCGAAATCTCTGAACTTAGAACTGCCACGTTTTTGAGCGCAATCGGAAATTTTTTTCTCATGAAAATCGCAATTTTACGATTTTTTTTCGATTTTTAACAAATTTCTTCGACTTATAACACCTACATGCTTTATCCGATTTTAATGATTTTTGCACAGAACCTTTATTTTTATGAATTAAGATATTCTTGTGAAATTTGAGCGCAATTGAAAAAATATTTATCATAAAAATCGAAATTTTACAGTTTTTTTTCTTTTTTAAACAATTCTTTGGCTTATAACACCTACATGCTTTATCCGATCTTAATCATTTTTTGCAGAACCTTAATTTTATGAGTTAATATTTATTATTAAATTTGAGCGCAATCGAGAAACTATTTCTTATAAAAATCGCAATTTTACGATTTTTTTTTAACAATTACGATTAATTAAAAAAAAATTAAAAAATGAAGTTAATTTTTAATTAATTTAATTTAATTTAAAAAAAAATTCAACTTACGTAGTAATTATTTTGCCACAGAACAACAGAAATTCGCATAACACATGGCAGCTCAATGCACCAATTACGCTCATCCAACAACGCGCGGGACTTAAGCGTTTTCCTAGTTTTATTTACTTTTTGCAGATCCCGGACCATAGTGCGTGGGCAACAGTGCTGCGATCCCTCGGCGACCGCCACCTTAACTGGTTCCACCTATATGAGCGATCATGTTCACTTAGGCTACCTCACATTTGCTTAGAACAACCACACTTTTGTCTATATTATTGCCTCGCAATTCAATATTGTAACAATAACTGTTATTTAATAAATGTTTGTCAAACAGCAGATGGCATCATTGTTGTGTGTTATAATTTAAACAATCAGCAAAGTTTAAAAAAAAAAAGGATTCTGATGACTGTAGGCAGTCTAGCGCTCGCCTTGTGCATGGGGTTGTGATTTAGCCATCTCACAGCCTTATTTATTTGCACAACAAAATAATTTCATGCGTGAATGAAGGGGCAGACTGTGAATTTGTTGGAACTGCACCGCACGCACTGCTTCTGTCATACGGCCTTCCACACAACAAGCTATTTCCCCAGGCAACTCATTCCACTCCCCAATATTTTCCACAAAACCATAAACTTACCTTCCCAGATACTTTCTCAATTCATATTCTGCTCAAACTTTCAATGTGTGATCCCCCAATACCCAATAAAGTTCCTCCACAAAATAACATTCAATCAGGTGATAAAAACTTGTGTACAATTTTCAACAAGCCATGGACAACTTGATTCTGATTGGTTCCAGTAATATCTAAGTGATGACATCGAATCCAAAAAGTCCGAACCGGTTCCTCCGCCCCGGAATCGGTTCGAAACCAATTCTAAAAAAAAAAAAAACGTTTTTTTTTTTAAAGTTACATTTACAATCAGCAGGTTGAAAAGTGCCCTTAAAAAGCATTCTTCAAAGTTTGAAACAATGCCCGCGTCCTTGAACACACATAGCCTATTGTGCGATCTGGAGTGGGATGGGCCTAGCATAGGGCTAGCTAAATAACTTCACAATCTGTGAGGAAAAGAAGGTGCTGTTACGTAGTTACGTACAAAAAATAAATACAAATTCAAATTTAAATTAACAATTATTTATTACAAATTTTTAACATCAATTTAAAAAAAAAAAAAAATGGGGGGGAACCGGTTTGAAAAGTCGGAACCGGTTTCCGGGTAGGCCCTACCCGATGTCATCACTAGTCTAGAACGGGAAATAGCAAAATAGGCCTAAGTGAAGAATCACTCAGTGACCAATTTATAGCCAATGTGGCTTTGCGCAAACACCGCACACGATAGGTAGGCCTACTCTTTCCTAACTGTGGATCCAGCTCCACACAAGACACAACATCCCACCGGTACACACCAGTACACATGGTCATGTCTAGGTAGTGAGCCACCTCCTAGGCATTAAAATTTTGCTCCCCTCCCTTTGGTTGGGGGGGGGGGGGTCCAAAATAAAATTGGCATGTTTTTCACTAAAATACAAAACCCTAAACGTTTCTATTTCGAATATAGGCATAAAGGACTTTCAACAGAAAAGGAGTTTTGCCAAAAATAGAAACGTTAAAGGTTTTGTAGTTTTTTTGGTTAGGCCTAATAAAACAGAAAAAACATGACGATTTAATTTTTACCCCCCCCCCCCTTCCCCCCAACTGAAGAAGTTCTTCAGTTTTCCTCTCATGCCCTTCCCTTCTTATCATGCACGGCCAGACTCGCCTATGAACAAGGACTTAATTTTAACATCAAACTTTATTCCCGTCATCGTTACCGGACTAGCCTACCTATTGTGCATCGACCTTATCTCTCCCCATCCTTCTTGATGCCATTGGTTGCACCTTCTCTATCTCCGTGATCTCCCCCATTAGGGCCTATGCCAATATAAACTACAGATCACATGCTGCCATCTCACAGAGCGATAGGCTTACCGGTGGGTTTATCCATTGACCTAATTTTATTTTAACCACGTGCCAAGTAGGTCTAGGCCTATGGATGTTAATTTTACCAAATAATAACCCATTTATATGCCTATTAACAGGCTAAGCTACCTAGTAGCTAATTAATATCTCACCGGGGGCAGGGTAGATTGGTAACCCGGGTTTGAAAGCACGGGG
>JAMZAV010005508.1:0-41871 GCA_024449915.1 Sweltsa coloradensis
TAAATTGAAAAAAAACGGGAGGAAGTAGAAACGCCTTTTTAAAGGGTTATTATTTTGGTAACAATGTATTTCTAAGGACATTTATCTCTATCTTGCGATGAGTATAAGACATTATTTAGAAAGTGTATGATTTGAACAAAAGTGCACCATTGTTATATTTTCTGATTATTTCTATCTTATTTGGTATTTGGGCCCTTGGTGTGTTAAGCTAGTAATTATATGAATGCATTGCATGCTCGAGTAACCCGGCTTGCACACGACAATTATTGTTATCATCACTCGATTAGCACATTGTATCTCCAACTTTCTGTAGCTATTTTTTTTTCGTGCTCTTTCTTATTACGTGTAGTCTCAAATAATTATGTTATTCGGAGCACGGTGGACGTTTTTAATTGTTGTTCACGTATTTTTGTGTTTGATTATGTGTAGGGCTACTAATAAAAAAAGGGTTTAAGAAAAGAGCGCAGAAATAATGAACTGCACGGCCCTATACCTGTATAGAGTTGTAATAGTAACGTTGTAAGCGTCATGATACAACTATCTGAAAGCATGTGATTTATTTCACACTCATGCCGAGACGTAAAGTACAAATTATAGCGGTATTCTGCTTGAGGGCAGGTATATAACATACCCCGGCGCAAGGCTGCTCAGTGCCCAACTCTCTATACTCCGCAGGGTATATCTTTATTATATTGATTGATATTGTACGACCTTTAAACACTCTGATCCATAACACTTTATATATTTTATAGGGGCATGCATTAGTTTCAACCGATTAAGAAAACATATGCTTACGTTCCCTCATAATATATAATTAGTTTTTCAATTTCGAATAACTGTAATGTAAGAGTATCGGTACGTTAAAGGTTGATCTAACAGCAAGGAAGTATCTCGTTCATAACTCCTAGGAGCTAGAGCTGTGCCATGTTGAGTGAGTGAGTACCTTCACCTCGTGACCGGTGCCATATACACCGCAGAGGCGATAAGGTTTCTCGAGTCGCCTGTGGCTTCTTGTAACCAGCATCAGTCTGGTTTTAGAGATCAGCATTCATGTGAAACTGCAATTCAACTTTTATTATCAAAATGGAACAAATCTCTTGATCAAAATCACATTATTGCTGCAGTATTTGTAGATTTTAAAAGAGCATTTGAAACTATTGACAGGGGTATACTTTTGACTAAATTGAAAGCTAGCTAGCTTTGAAAGTTAGCTTTGAAAGCAGGTAACGTGATGGCATGGTTTAGTAGCTATTTAACAAATAGAAGACAAAAAACCAAATTTAGAAACTACGTATCGGAAGAACTGGTCAACGATTTTGGAGTACCACAAGGCTCTGTGTTAGGTCCTTTACTGTTTATCATATACATAAATGATTTGTATTTAAACATGGATTATGTATTTCTAAATGTTTTTGCAGATGACACATTAGTATCATATTCAGGTCTGGATTATAAAGAAGTGTTATATTATTAATATTCAATTAATGCGAATGATGGAGTGGATCAAACTCAATAAATTAAAACTTAATTTAACAAAGACTAAATGTATGATACTGACATCATCAGGTAGTGTATTTAACAAAGTAATGAAGGATAATGATAATGAGGAAGTGTTTTTGCATTTCAATGGTGAAAAACTAGAAATTGTCAGTGAATTTAAATACTCTGGGGTTCTTATTGATATGCACTTAAACTAACTAGTCATGTAAATTATATAGCTAAAAAAATTAAGAAAAAAATTGGATTTCTGTAAAGGGTTGGTTCTTTTGTCTCCCCGTGGGTTAGAACACTTATTTACAAGACAATCGTAGCTCCTCATACAGAATTTTGTTGCACACTCCTGTGGGGTAGAAATGAGAGAGATTTGGATATATTACAAAAATTACAAAATAGAGGGATGAGAGTGATTTTGAGATGGAATCAATATAGCAGAATATCAGATATGTTGAATGTATTAAATTTCTTAACTGTCAAGACAGAGATTTATTGCCTTAAACGTACTCTTATTCATATTTAAAATGATTAAAGGAAATATGCCTACTTATCTAAATTGCATGATAGAATACTCCTCTAGCAACCACAATCATAATACAAGAGGAAATAATACTAACATTATTGTGGACAGAGTAAACAAATCAGCAACTCAAAAACATGTTTTTTATTCTGGGTACAGACTATATAATAAATTAGATTTAGTGATTAAACAGGAACAACGTTTAGCAGTTTTTAAATTAGAATGTATTAAATTTGTTAAAACTCTATTTTATCTATGAGGAACAAAAAATTGTAATATGACTTGTATATATTTTGTAACTGTATTGAATTATCTTGTATGTATTTTGAAAATTTGTTTCAATTAGTTAGGCCTATTTAAAAAAAAAAATGAAATTGTATTGAATTGTACTATTACTATTGAAATTGCATGTAAAAATAGCTTTAAGCTAAATAAAATACTGAATTGAAATTGAATTGACCTGCATGATCGTCTAGTTGGAAACACATTGTCAAACATGGTGTTTTGATGACGTATGCATGTATCGGATGTGGTTGATATCAAACTTTGGACATATGTCTTGGAGACTTAAGTTTTAGGGTCATTACAAAAATTACAAACACATTTTTAAAGTATTAAAAATAAATTTAATTTTAATTTTGTGATTTTACGTGTTTATATATTTTTTTTTAAATCGTTAATGTTGTTTAATCTTTTCTGACTAAGGCAGTCTTAATTCCATAAAAGAGAGGACCTATCCTAGCTCGACACCGATATGCAAAGAATTGCATATCAATAAAAAGTAGATGCAACTAACTGGTGTCAGGGAAAGCTTCCCCCAAGGGCCAAAAAATAGGTACAGTATCATTGATCTTGATCTTGATCGAAATTAACTAGATTTCCCATTCTAGAAACGAATATACCCATATGCCTAATTGAACAAATTTCTGTATTCAACACATGAAAATCAGATTGAAAGTTGAATTGGTTTTCAAAAACCCGTTATTTCAATGTATCAGATGTATTCGGTCATTACCTGAAATAAATCTTGCTGACGTGGTATGCACTTATTAGTGTATCCACCGTTGTTAAACCCTAGAGCTATCTTAAAATTATAACAATTACTATAGACAAGTGCATTCATAATAAAGTGCAATATGTAAAACAATGGGCAGGTATTGAAAAGTCAAGACTATAACCTTTCTCTTCGAACTAAATTCTCACAATTACCGAACGGTTTCCAGTTAAACTGTTTGAAACCATCAATTGGGACCCTGGGAAAGTTATTATTCTTCTTGGTGTGCATGTCCCGTTAATAAAGATCATATTTACAAGAACAACTATTTCCTAGTCACAAAATTAATTATTTTTTATTTACAATGCATGTATAATGCTGCGGCTACTTGTTAGAGCGATTTCGAATCCAATGTTCACCACGTTATTATGTCGTTACTTAAGTCATGTAATGTCGAGAGTAGTCGTAAACACAGCCACATTTAAAAGCACGACAATAGGTAATAAACAACAATTGAAAAACATAATTATGTAATTGTGATTCGTGGCTCGCTCATACATGCTAGTAATGTGGACGGATGGGCGGGTCTACGTGTGTGCGACTGTGCGTGTGAAATGCGTGTGTCGCAGTAATGCGATGCTCATTGTGGATCGAGGCATGAGAGTTCAATTAATTATGGTTCAATAGCATCGTGAGTCTTTAAAAAAATAAAATACACAATGACATTGTACTAAACATTATTACCGTACAAACAATACTATAGAACACAACAATGGGGTCTACGTAGGAAAAGGATTAGGTACTCAAAAGTTCCACATTTTGTATAAAATTTTAATTATTACTTATATAATGATCAAATACTCGAAGGGATCGATGCATTGGGTATAGGCTATGTGTTACTTTTACTATAAACCATATTGTTTATTCTACAGGAATCTACAAATCTCCCTCCCCCCCTTACCAGAATCACATTCTATATTCTTCACTCTCGCATTCTACATTGCCGTCCATCATTTACCACTCCTATATATCATCTCTTATTTAGCATGAATCTACCCACAGTACTAATCGTATATTTCTTTACTGCAAACTATAGTTGTGTATCTATACATTTGTATCGATGTCGTCATTAATCATATTTGTTT
Source organism: Sweltsa coloradensis (assembly GCA_024449915.1). NCBI lineage: Eukaryota > Metazoa > Arthropoda > Insecta > Plecoptera > Chloroperlidae > Sweltsa > Sweltsa coloradensis. The sequence goes on from JAMZAV010005508.1 coordinate 4,154, forward strand.
GGCTGGTCGATCTTCAACTGATACTAGGAGTTATTTTGTAGGTAGGTTGAACGAAGCGTCATCACTAGACGCACTATACAATTGGCAAAGCCGAAGCTAATTGTCAATTTGTTATTACTTGCAGTTTCCTGAGCTGTGTACGATTTTCTTTTAAATTTGCGATACCTGCTTTAAATGTATTTTACCAATCAATTCGTAAGGGTATAAACATATTTTAAAATAAACATATTTTAGTAACAGGCATGTAATTTTTTTTCAAAGCGCGTCAAGTGAATTTTGGTGATGTCATATCCATTAATAAATCATTAATGTCGCTAACAAAATTCATATTTGGTCAAAATATGTATTTTAAGTTTAACACAAAACCAGCACATTATTGCTTTCTATGGCTCGCCTCATGCTGGAGATGCTTTAAACCACAGCATTGATTGCGGTGGGCCTCGAACTCCGAAACACTTGCCTCGACTAGTTCCACCTCCACCATCTGGTCGCATCGCTCTGGTCGTCCTGGTGATATTACGAACACGTGCAACAAGTATATATAGTACTCCGTGATATGGATGGCCTCCCAACCCAACCCCCTCATCCAGCAATTGCCTGTCTAATTCCAAGCTATAAAGCGTCCAACGTCCCAGCACATTTTCATCTATATTAGACTAGTAAATCTTGAACTCGAAGTAGAGTTGGTTTAAAAGTTCCAACGCCAAGGATGTGATATTGCGTCAAGGTCGTAGGTCAGTAAAAGTAGAAACAAACTTTTTTGTACGATGCCCGCTGTAGGGTACACATCAGATTTACTTGGGGACTAACTAGGTTATTTAGCAGGCCTATGTTCACTTTGACTTTGAACAAGCCTGTTCTTCTGTTATTGAAATATTTTCCATTAATTTTATATTTCGTCATAATGTTGGTATTCCATTTCATATTTTATTTTATATCATGACTTTTTTGTGTCATTGCCTTATTGTAGGCCTTCCATTGCATGAATCAAAAAGGCGTATTAAATAAATATAATGGTTTAAAAATACGGGTAGTTGAAAAAGGGATACCCGAGGGCTGTTTTAAGAGGACTTTGGTCCCAGCATTCTCGGAAAACCTTCAGTCAGGATTGCCGGTGGCGGGATTCGAATCAGTGACTGCCCAAATCAGAGTTACACAGTGCCATCACTGTCGGTAAGTAGATGATAATTGGATCAAGGAAGAGGCGACGCCTGGTGTCAGTAAGGCTTATATCCGTCGTTACTACATAATATACCCCTCCGTCTCTTGCTATTTCTATCGGGGCCACTGGTCAAACTATTTAGTTATTTTATTTCTCTCGTGGGTTAAGTTCTGGCGTGTGAATGTAGCCAACCAGTGATCAGTATAGTTTCGATTGAGACCCGCTGGTTGGTCACGATTCACGTCCGTATCGGCAAGTTGACCGTATCGGCAAGTTTACTTCGGTACAACTTATAACTTTGTCTATCTGCACGTAATAACGTAACTTGAACCTCCAACAAATTACAAAATATTAACCTTTTCCCAACCTTTTCTTATCTCTATAAATGTACTTGTTTGTTTATAACACAATCCTCGCGGCTAAAATGCCAAGTCTGATATTTTTTGCTAACGATTAATTATACTTTTCTTGGTATGCTAGTATAATAACTAGTGATTTAGTGTTGATCTTAGCGCATTTCATCTTCTTGTGCTGGTACAACACTCGACATCGCGCACCTTTCTTTCTTCTGGCATGCTGTGTAACCTGAGACAAAAAGCCTTTATTCCCTTCTAAATATTTATCTTCTGCCGTTGTAACAATTGATTTAGAAACAAGACGATAGTATGCTAAACATGCAACAATGCCACATCACTTAACATGCACACAGGTAGGCACCATTCTGTATCCATGGCTGCCAATGATACTAACCCAATTGACGAGGAATTGTAAAATGCGTCTTGCTTTGTAACTTTTCGAGGCTGTTTGAGCTAAAAAAAAAATAAAAAAAATAGGAATTTAGCAATGTTTTGACTTTTGAAGTAAAGAGGAAACAGCGTTGAAACATCTCATTTATCAAGTGGAGTGATGCGTACTACAAGGACGATCTGCAAGTAAAACCAAAATCTGTCTCTTCAAGTATGTATCCTTCATCACTTAATTGTGTGTTAATTTAATCGGAGCCGTACACACTTAGAATGAAGTGTTTGAAATTCAAACATATTTTGAGAAAAGTGTTTGCACACCTTTATAAAACACTTTTACCTGTTTGAATAATTCAAACAGAGAAATGTGTTTGAAAATCGTAAGGTGTTTGAAATTAAGACACCTAAAAGGGGTTTTTAAAGTCAAACATAAAATGGTGTTTGATTCTAATATGTTTGAAATTTCAAACACTAAAAAGTGTTTGATTTTCATGGTGGTTTTTAATATTCAAACACTAAAAGTGTGTGAATATACAAACACTAAAAGGTGTGTGAATATTCAAACACTTCAAGGTGTTTGAAATTATGGGCAAAATTTAGTTAGGCCTACACAAAAGAAAACATTTGTTATAGGCCCTACTTATCCGTGCAACTGACCTGAAATAAAAAATAGGATATGGGACAAAGCAACTTTATAGTCAATTAAATTTTGGGACCATATGCAATTTTAAAAATAACAAAAAGACCCCATACTCTCCTTTGCAAAAAAACGAACTAAATATTGTCAAACCGCAGACATGGATACAATTCAGGGCTTAAAACCTACCTACTCAGCAAATAAAAGTTGATTCCAAGGCTTACGCGCTTACTTGAGAATTTTGAATTACAGATGTAGGCCTATTGTGCTTTATTTGACTATAAAGTGTACCTTAGCAGGTGACTGGCAAACATGTTGAACTCATTTGAACAATAATAACCCTTTATTTTGATATGACATGAAACATTTTAGGCATTTAAAAATATTTTGCACAAGTACAGTCACTGGATTGAAGACGAACTCCTTGCAGGTACGCCCACTGATGGCACCAATCCGGGGGAATAATCTGAAAACAAAAACAACCTAAATTCAGAATATTATATAGGCATGTCTGCATATTAAGGCCTACCGGTACTTTATGTAGGCCTAAGCTTACCATTCATAAATGTACCATGGCATAGCCCTACTACTAAAAGTTATTACAACAGCATTGGTAGCAACCGAGCAAGCAAGTAGTACTTTACATTCAGGGCCTAGCCCCTGCGTTGTTGTAACATAGGCCTGAGCTGAGTGTTTGGGAACTCCATAAATTATTTACTGGAAGGAAATTTAGGTAAACAGTATTTTGATGATTGATTTCTTTAATTTAGTTGATATAAGCGTAGACCTATATTTTGTTTTATAAACACTAAGCATAGGCCTAGGTATATGGCACAAAACTCTTTATCACTAGGTCGTAGCTAAGATAAGTTTGTATGCCCTAGGCACACCTTAGTAGGGATGCACACATTCAATATTAATCGTTTGCCAATCAATTTTCATAAATATCGATAATGGTGAATCAAAATATTATCGAAGGGGCCTATTGCATGTTTACTATATTTTATATGAACCAAAATGTGTTGCGTAATTATTACTTGTGCATTTGCGGGCCTCCATCCCACAGCTATTCACTTTGAGCATTGTGTGAATGAGAATAAATTTATATATTTCCATGAACGAGTTTGCTTTGGTTTTAGCCTACCTATACTAAGTATGGCAGCTAGAATTTGGTTTAGACTGTTTTAGATATTTAACATTCTTCACATTAAGGATCACGCGAGTTATCCGCTAAACAGCCATTCCATGTGACGGTTGTGACAATTCGTACGCGTTTTTACTACTTTAGTCCAACAAAATAAATAGTTCCAAACATTTTATTGAAATGCCAACTCTTTATTATATTAGTATGAAGTTACATAATCTTAAAAATATAAACTTGAATGAACATTTTCATTACAGCTTCTTAATAATAATTAAATACCTATAGTTACGGTTGTGACATGATTTGGACAAGGAGTTTCAGAATTGCAGAAAAACTATTAAAATTCTGTGATGTGTGTTGCAATTTATCTGATTTACATTTTTTCTCACAAGAAGAACAACCATACCATTCTAAAAATACACTTGACCCTTTAAAAAAATTATACCTGATGACATTTCCAGGTATTTATGTTGTGTTACGGTTGTGACACAATTTGTTACGGTTGTGACGCGTGTGCAACAAATATGTAAAATATTGCTTATTTTGATTCTTAAAATTAAATACATGGTTATATAATAAAAATATGTGTTTAAAAGAATGCCAAAAGGCTTGGATCATGAGTGATGAACAAGATAGGGTACCAACACCTGACCTGTAGTAGAGTAGACATGCCGCGATAGAAAAAAAATGTTTTTTTTTGCCGCGATAGAAAAAAATTGTTTTTTTTATCGCAGCATGCCTACTCTACTACAGGTCAGGTGTTGGTACCCTATCTTACTCATCACTCTCATAATGATCATATAATATGGTTAAACACTAAATTGGAGCTGTCCTCTGTTGTTAATTAGAGTGGGAGGATCCACTACTTGTAACGAAACAAGCGAAATCGACTCGCAAGACTCCTCTTTGACATCAGGCCAAACCCACAAATTCTTTCCACTTGGAGCCATATAACTAAGAGTAATTGAATCATTAATGCGGTCAATGTCTGCCACTTCTGCATAATAATGACGCGTTTTCATAGCCTTCCCGCTGATTGGTAAACCAACACGTACAAATGACCCAGGCACAATCCCCAAGGTTGAATCAACCGTAGTGATGTCCGCTAACATGAATCCTGATGAGGTGCTGGGAGAAGTATTGTCATTAGTACCGGTACTCCAATCAATTTCTGTAACGCCATCATCATCATCTTCAGACGCAACATTTTGGTGCGTCTCAACAAGAGTTTTTTTAGCGGAAACGTTGGTCATGCGAACACAAAGAGTGTTGTTGCGGTCGCTTGTTTTTGTCACATGTTGTACCGTTTGTAGTCTAGGGATAGGTTGTACACCTTCCCACCTGCTCATCAACATGCTTTCATTCCTTGCTACTTATCAGCAGAAACATACAAAACATTTACATTCTTTACTGTATCCTGTGCGCATGTAGCAAATGCTTGTGCCGAATTTATGATGACTTGACGTGCCTTGATTTTAAGCCATACACTTCGCTTCAGCATCCCTCCAACACCATCGACGGCACCTTTGCCATGCGACGAAGCAAAAAAGCTCCACTCTCCTGTAACACCGTTGAAATCTGCTTTCATGTAAATTAAGTTTGAAAGAGTGAATTTATTCTTGAATTGTGCGGCGCAACCGTCAGAATATATTTTTAAATGGACCAGATCAGGGAATTCATCTTTGAGTTCCTTCACTATTCTTTTCATGAAGGCAAAGACTGATACCTTGCCATGGACCAAGTCATCACTAACTACCGCAAAGCAACGCTTGATGCCGCCAGCAAGCCATGCAACTGCAGTGAAAATAGTGACTTGACCATGGCTCCAATGGGCACTTTGAATTTCGTCTTGGGCCGTTGTGGAATAGTTCTCGGCAAAATCTACTTGGAGAATGGCAACTCTCGTCTCTATGGCTATTTTCGACTCCTCAAAGCTATTCTCCGTTTCAGTGCGAGGTGGCATTAAATTGATGGCCCTCAACTTTTCTTACCCCTAATAGCTCTGATCTCCCGGTCTATTGTACGCCGAGTTATGAATGGCACGCATACCTTGTCCGGCAGCGTCGTATGCTCCGGCCGGCCGGCTCGCGACGCGTTATCTTACCTTTTGATCTAAACGTCTTGTCAATAAAATATCAACTAGAAAAAATGTTAATTTTTCGGTAATTTTAATAAAATTTGTTTATTGTGATGACAAGTTGTGAATTAAGTAAATACTCTTTTTTAAATTTCGGTTTTATGATGAAAACTACAAGAGTTGTGACCGACTGAAATTGCTATGCTCGTTGTGATATTCATATGCCTACTGATTAACCATTAATTAATTATCATGATTGATGATGATTTAAAATAATATATCAGCCAAGGACCGTTTGTTGTTGGTTTTGTTGCTAATAAACACGTATCAATGGGTTTTTACACTGATCAATAACAGCATTGAGTTTACTAAAACTCAATTCATTCATTCAAACGACAATTATTATTCATTGTAAACAAGGGCCTTTGTGCGATATGGTGCAATGGTTCTTTATTTCATCAGTAGGGAAACACTCCCGTCTGTGTATAACTGATTACATGTAATGTGCTGCTAACATAAGGTATGTTAAATATACTAATATGGTAATAACTAATTACTAATTATAATGGAGGCATCGTAACATTCGAAAACGTGTGCCCTACTGGGTCACCGGGAATCGAACCCGTGTAGGCTTACGTACATAGGCCCTCACTCCACTTGTCTACCGACTTGCATTTAACAAAAGGCTAATTTCAAAGGAGACAGGTACAATTATCTCCTTCTGTCGATTATAAGCTTAACTGATCTTACATCAGTCAGACTCAGCCATCGTCTTCAGGGCTGTACAATACCTCCCCTACAAACCGGTTTTTATGCCGACCGCCAGTGCCAGCTCGGAATGAAACGGAGAATAGACAGACAGTAGGTAGGCCTGCTTCCTACGTCATTGACAAAGACAATTTTAGTACCTACATTCTACATTGAGTCGGACTTGGACCTAGAATTGTGTAGGCCTACCATCCCTATTTGTTATTTTTTTGCCTTTTATGTGATCTGATGGTATGGCTGTGAACATTCCTCACTCACCACTACAAGGAATAATATTTTTAAATGCATTAGCCTTACCTACTTAGTCTAATGAGAAAATTAAATTGCTAGGCCTAGGCCTATGCTTTGCCTTAGTAATTATGTGACTGGCAGTTTTCCCAGAAAATTCTCTCTAGTTCAATTATAATCTCTAGCCCCCAAAACATTACCTCACCACCACAAGGAGTAATATTTAAAAAATACATTAGCCTTTGTAGCCTATAGGCCCTAGTTTAGTTAGAAAATTAATTGCTAGGCCTATGCATTGCCTAAATAATTATGTGATTGGCAGTTTCCCCCAGTAATGCTCTCAATAGTTCAATAATAATCTCTAATTGGCAAACAGTTTAGTAAGAATGTACCTGGGCCTACACATGTAGGTAGGATTAACTGCACAGGCTAGGTATCAGTTGCGATTTATCCCAGATACGTTGTGATTGAGACCGTGATTCATTTTAAGTTCACGGACAATGATATGTAGGCCTAGATAGACCTATCACTATCACCGATTGGTAGCTTTGGCTACATACTTCTTCTGTAGCCATGAATTTATTATCCCGCAATAGGCTATAACTTAATATACCCTGCAGTGCGATCACGTAAAACTCCAGAGATAACGATAGAAAACGATTTCTATCGTTATCTCTAGCTACAATAGATAACTTTTGCGATCACTTAACTACATAGCTAACGTTCTCTATAGAAAGCGATTTCTACTAGAAAACTTCTTTATCGACGTACGATAATAATTATCGACGTACATATTATTGTACGTCGATAAATTATCGTACCTTCACAGCCATGTTCACAGCGTTAAATCGCAAATAAAAATCATTGCAAGGCAGTGAAAAAATGAAAAAAAGCGGTAAATTCAAATACGTACCAACATGACGTAAATTCATATCGTAGCCTACGTAATAAAATGATAAAAATATAATAATAATAATAATAATAATAATAATAATAATAATAATAATAATAATAATTTTTTTTTTTTTTTTTTTTTTTTTTATTAGCAATAAAGTTTTCTTACAGAATTAATAATTACAATTTTATTCGATTGCCCACAAAGCTTTGATAAGCTTGTCTGTGGGTTATATTCTTATGAAAATAATTATTACATACTATTAAGTTACATGCTAGATACGGAATGCAGATTCCATGGCTAATTCCTACATAATGTTTAACAATATAAATTATAAAAACTTATTAAACAATTCAAATTTGAATAACAAAACACAAAAATAAAATGAATTACTCAATAATAATAATAATAATAATAATAATAATAATAATAATAATAATAATAATAATAATAATAATAATAATAATAATAATAATAATAATAATAATAATAATAATAATAATAATAATAATAATAATAATAATAAAAAACTATAAATAATAAATTAAAAAAATAGTAAAAAAAAAATGTCTGTGTATTATTAATTAATTCATTGCATAATAGTAGCCTTGGTTACAATTTACAAGACAACTGATTTTTCAAGTTTTATACAATCCCTGACTATCCAGAGAAAAGCTTTATTATTATTAGGTAAGTTTAATTGGATGTAGAAAGACAGTAGGTCTTCTTGCACAACCCTATGTTTTGTATGCAAAGTTCATACTTCCAAGGCAAAAATACAATTGCCATCCCTTACAGCCTACAAACATTGTAGAAAAGACTTCCCTTGCAGATATTTTGATTGGCCATGTTTCTATTAGCCCACCATTTGGGAAGGTATACTAGGAAGGATAAAGTGAACACAGATAGTGTAGGCCTAAGTTAACAAATAAGCAGCTACCAGTGGTGTCAAACTGTTTTCAAATATCTGGATTCAGCATTTGTATGGGTAATGGCACTTTCTCAGACAAAACTACACTAATTTTTTTTCCAATTTGGGTCTGTAGCAAGCATAAAAGAGTTAAATAAAAAACTTGTCTTATTATACTTTTTCATAAGGGAAATGTTTAAACTAGTTCTACAGAAACAAGTCATTTTTTACAATTCAAAATAATTAGCATGTGTGTGTCACATGAACACATCTACACAAGTGCCGCAGACTGTATAAATATAATGCCTCTTCTATTATCATTTAGGCCCTACACAGACAATTTTTTGTAGTGTTTTACTGAAATGCAATTAAATTTGGTGAGAAATTACATCTTTATATAATTTTGGCTTCACTCCTTGTGAAGGACAGAATTTACCTTTTAAATCTAGGGGAGAGGTGTTTTTAAATACATATTTTAATATCCTATTGATCAATATGGTTGTAGAGGAAGTAGAAGCAAAATGTCAATGATGCAGATTTATTAGAAATGTTGGTAGGCCTACATAACTAGCTACTATTTTGAGGTCTAGAATAATTGTGCTTATATTTTGTAGTTTATAAGCATGGACCTCTTGCAGGCATAGGGTACTACAAAATCAAATAGTGTCTTTGTTAAAATCAATACAATGTTTCTGTTTTAATACAATAATATTAAAAAATACATCCAAACAAAAATATAAGTAGGGCCTACCTAATACAGTAGGCCTACCTAGGTACCGTCTACTGTAGATAGCTGTCAAGCCTATACTTACTGTACATAGGCCTAGGTGGGTACATATTTTAAAGAAATGTTACTACACATAGGATTAAACATTACAACTACATAGTGCTTGAAAAGTTGAAAGCTGCATTATTTAGCACCATTCACTTCAGTGTTCTCTGCCAATCACCTACGGTACCTTGTTTAGCATTAAATATGGAAGGTACAAGTTAAGTTACCAAGTATTCAGATTTAAAATAGTTGGAAATAAATTGAAAAATTAAATCATTTATCTCAGCCGGGTATCGAACCTGGGTCTGTCATATTGGTCTTGAATTACATGTACGTGATTCAGTGTTTTGTTGATTGATTTATAGGTAGAGATTCTTTTATGTGTACCGGTAACAGAGAATAGCTGTCCGTAGTGGATCATAAGGTTTGCGTGCAGGTCCGAAGTTTGATCCTTGCTCACGGCCTGGGGTTTGGTCGAACTAATGTAACTGTAGGGCAAGGCTTGGGATAAGTTCTCCGAGCAAGATAAGGGCCTACAGACTAGGGGCACTGTAGACTAGCTTAGACAAGTGATGAGTTAGCTAGGCTAGCCTATGCTAGGCCAATCCTTCTCAGGTTGACAAATGACATGCACTATCCTATCGCATTCATCACAAAGCATATATATCGCAATATGAGAACAGCACCTAGCTGGTCTTACATAGGGATGACATGAAATTAACTGCGGGTCAAAGGCCATTGTGTAGGCCCTAGACCCATCCATTATGTGTGTCGGCATAGCCTACACCAAGCCCTATAACCGAATACTACTGCGAAAAGTAAGGTTAGAGGAGCCCTGCGATCTAGGCTAAGCATCAAAGCCTCTATTCTACTGTACTATTCTATACTACTACTCCTACCTGCCGGGCTTAAATTGACTAGGCCTAACACTTGTGATATGACTGGTCGTAATTGGCCCTACAGAAAATAATAGGGACTTACTACGCCAGGGCACTAGGCCCCTAGCGAAGTGTTTGACAGGACTGTCACCCACCAATGTAAAGAAGGTTAGGTTGTTATGCAGGCCAACATGTACACGGCTGACGGCTGGAAACTCGGAAGGCTGTAGCAGCTGTGCCAAGAGGAGGCAAATTCAAAATAGTTTTTATGAATTACATATTTTCGTACGGCCGTATGGATGCCGGCTACACGGTGGACTAGTCCTTGTAATCTAGCCTTCATGGTAAGCTTACGCACAGTATGGGCTAGGTCTAACATACGCCTACGACAAACTGAGCAATTTGAAGATTATTTGATGAAGTTATTGAACCTAGATAGTTTATTATTGTTCTGCATACCTTGTTATGTGATCTACGTGTAACAAATAACATCTAAAGTGCATCATTTTACTGTTATTAAATAAAAAAGAGCTGAGGCGGTATTGATATGAAACAAGTCCGCCATTTGTAATTTGAGCTTTCTATAGGTGACAACTCGTAACGCGATCTCCTTTGCTCACGCTAAATATTTGTCACTGTAGTTATCGTTGTCTATAGAGAAGTGATGTCACGAGTTACGTGGTCGGACTTTAGGATAGTTGTCACAGAATTGAGATAACGATAGAGAGCTCATGAGCTTTCTATAGAAATCGATTTCTACAAGCTTACATGATCGCACTGCCGGTCAGTAGGCCTAGATTTGGTTAAAATATTGGACATGTCTTCTGTACCGGTAGGCCTGCTTAGCTACCTATGGTTAAAGCCAGTGCAAAGATTATTTGTAGGCCTAGTTCCCAGGGTTCAGTTTTATTTGGTCAAGACTAAGAGTCACAATAGTGACTACAGTAGGCCTATGGTAGGCTACTTGAGCAAAAAATAGTTCCCCATACCTGCCTACTATTTATGTATTGATGACATGCAGTCTACTCTAATCATGAATTGTAATGTAGGAATCCAATATAAGGCTGGATTACACCATCGAATGAGTGGCCTAATGTTGGTAAATTTTTTCATAAAATTCACTTTTACAGCCATTCCATGTAAAAGCAGACATGGTTGTGAAATTTTGAAATTAGCCTATCTGATAAGTGTAATATATCAAATTAAAGGCAATTTAATGCCAAGTATGAATATGTAAATATAATTTTGGTGGACCATCAACTTTGTCTATAATCTTACCAAATATAAAGGTAACTGTAGTTTCAAATCTTTCCCGCCTAAAAAAACAAACTTTCTGAGCCTGCACAGAGGTCAGTTTGTACAACATCTGGGATGTTTTGGATTTCTACCTGTTCTTCAAGTGCTACTTGATACTTCTAGAGAAGAAACCATCTCAAAAGTAAGTGTTTATTGATATTTTGATAGTTGTTTCATGATGACTATCACATTTGTCACAACCGTAACAGTTTAAAATGATTTTTTTATGTTCTGAACATAGTTTTCATAAAAAAAAACATGGCAAGTATTTTTTTTTAGGTTAAGCACATGTGCATTCATAATCAATCACCAAAAGTCTTAAATTATCTTTCAAAGTGCAATTTAAATGTGTTACGGTTGCTACACAATTTTGTTACGGTTGTGACCAGTGTAAACTTAGACTTGTATTTACATTAATGTTTCTGTATGTTGGGCCTATAGTTTGCTTTTCAAATACCCTAAAGTGGTTGGGCATAATTGAGCCTACCTGCAACTCTAGTAGGCCATACTAGAATAATTAGAAGTTGTGAATAATTATGAATGTTCATAGAAGAAACAAACATAAAATTTTACTAGACCGCAGTTTTATTTGATCGGTTTGGCCAATCCTTCTCAGTTGGGTTGGCCTAGGCCTAATCCTAAATGTGTTTGCAGATCATGGCTCCTGTTAAGGAAAGACAGGAAAAACATCGCATGAAAATCAACAATGATCCGGTTAGTCGAGAAGCGTACCTTGAAAAGGAAAGACTGCGAAGTAAAAATCGGAGAAGTCGCGACAAGGAGATGATGTCAGGCGTATCTAAAACAGCCAGCAATCTTCGTACACTCAAACGTGAAAAACAGCCCAAGGAAACGGTTGGAGGTCGCAACTGAAATTTTAAAGAAGTGGTGCCATCTGCTGTTCATATTTTAAAGAAAGTTTTATCACCAAGAACCTCAAGGCAGCTGAACGACAATACTCGAGTCAAAGTTATTGAATTTAGTCGGATAGTATTAGCAGACAAGAACCAGGTAAGCGTGATGTTGTGTCTGTGAAAAACGTTGAAATTCAGCAGAGAACCTTGATTCAAAAGCGCATTATGCTTATGACAATTAGAGAAGCATACTTTCTGTTCATCGAGGAAAACCCCAATGCTTGCATAAAGATGTCGAAGTTTTTTTAATTGGGACCGAAGCATGTTCTTCCCTTTTCAAATATGCCACACAATGTGTGTGTATGTAAATACCATGCAAATATGGACTTCTTGATCAAATCATTGCATGATAAAGTCCCCAGTTTTCCCAACGATGGAAAAGAATTAATCGATGAGTTGGTGTGCAACTCTAAAGTTGAGGCATGCATGAATTCAATTTGTAATGAATGCAAAGATAACATCACGTGCATGCAAACTTTCATTGAAGATGTGGACCCATTAACAGAAGTTACATGGAAAGAATGGTCCGATTCTGATGGACGTCCACAAGTTTTATCCAAGAATGGAACCATTATGAATCTTTTACAGAAGATTGAGAAGCAGTTTGCTTATTACAAGTGGCATGTATATGTTAAAAGAATCCAAGCAACTAATCTCCGTTCATTCCGAGCTGGCACTGGCGGTCGGCATAAAAACCGGTTTGTAGGGGAGGTATTGTACAGCCCTGAAGACGATGGCTGAGTCTGACTGATGTAAGATCAGTTAAGCTTATAATCGACAGAAGGAGATAATTGTACCTGTCTCCTTTGAAATTAGCCTTTTGTTAAATGCAAGTCGGTAGAAAAAGTGGAGTGAGGGCCTATGTACGTAAGCCTACACGGGTTCGATTCCCAGGACCCGGTAGGGCACACGTTTTCGAATGTTACGATGCCTCCATTATAATTAGTAATTACTAATTACCATATTGGTATATTTAACGTACCTTATGTTAGCAGCACATTTCATGTAATCAGTTAACCCCAGACGGGAGTGTTTCCCCCACTGATGAAATAAAGAACCATTGCACCATATGCACAAAGGCCCTGTTTACAAAAGAAAATAATTGTCGTTTGAATGAATGAATTGAGTTTAGTTAACTCATTGCTGTTATTGACAGTGTTTAAAAAACCCATTGATACGTTGTTTTTTTAGCAACAAAACCAACAACAAACGGTCCTTGGCTGATATATTATTTTAAATCATCATCAATCATGATAATTAATTAATGGTTAATCAGTAGGCATATGAATATCACAACGAGCATAGCAATTTTAGTCGGTCACAACTCTTGTAGTTTTTATCATAAAACCGAAATTTAAAAAAGAGTATTTACTTAATTCACAAAATTGTCATTCACAATAAACAAATTTCATTAAAATTACCGAAAAATTAACATTTTTTCTATTTGATATTTTATTGACAAGACTTTTAGATCAAAAGGTAAGATAACGCGTCGCGAGCCGGCGGCCGGAGCATACGACGCTCCCGGACAAGGTATGCGTGCCATTCAAACTCGGCGTACAATAGACCGGGAGATCAGAGCTATTGGGGGAAAGAAAAGTTGAGGGCCATCAATTTAATGCCACCTCGCACTGAAACGGAGAATAGGTCCAAACTTAATCCAAAAATTAGCAAATAGACCTACTAGTTAGCAACCAAATGTAGGCAAGGCCTTGGCCCCTACACTCTTTTTAGCCCTGGTTTCAAATCAGCGGACAGGTGACAAACAAGAAATAATGTAAGGCCTAGGCACAGATAATAAGAGTACACCACATAGTGTACTCTGTTATCTTTGCCTAGGCCTATTAAAATGCAGGTAGAAAATTAAATTTTGTGGCCATTTAGCAGTTAGGCCAGGCTAACTGAAAATGATGAAGAATCCCCAGGGGAAAAAGGTTTAGGTGGAAGGTGTTTGTAGGAAATGGATTTAGATTTGGAGTAGGCCTCAGTGAGAAATTATGAAAAAAAAAGTGTGACTAAAAATATAGGCTTTTAAGTCTAGCCTAGATATTTTTGATACAACTAGCCTAGGTCTACAATATGTTAATTTGGGTAGCAGCCTAGTATTTGCCAGTTATGTTAATACATATTTGCAGTTGCTTATTCTCCGGCAAAAACGTAAGAAATGTTTAAAAAATTATCTTACGCCAGAAACGTAAGAATTCCCTAAAAATTATTCTTATGTCAGAACTAAGAATTGCTAAAAAAATATTCTTACATTGAGCTAAACTATTTGCTTTTGGTGGTTTTGGTGGAAACAGAAGTAAGTAAGTACAAACTTAGAACGGAGGAATTGTAATCACTCTGAATTCTGAACCACATAACCAACAGACTGATTATCTACAATAAGGTCTAGGCCTGGGCCCCCCTAGGCATTGTTCTTGCACTTAGCTTAGTGTTGCCAATGGCAAGAAATAATTCTTACTTTCAATTAGTTCACTAGTTATGTTTATAGGCGACCTTCGATAAATTTAGTGCGGTGAGGCAGGATGGTACCGGGTAGCGGGTTTGACATCTGTGTGAGGGTTCTTTGGTTCAAATCCTTGACGAAGATGATTTTTTTTCTTTCTTATTCTTTATTTTTTTGATAAAACACCTTTTGGTTTGAGAGTCCTTTAAAAATATTTTAAATAGAAACTTTTAAAAAGGTTGGATTTTTGTTTTGTTTTATTGGAATGTCCGCAGCGAACGTAAGAACACAATTCCTATCATAGGCTCTACTCTAATTTCCCTATAGGCCTAAATGCTAATTTTAAAATTTTTAAAAATCACTTTTAAATGGCGGCTGTAGCGTCAACCTTACAGACTCGGAACGCAAATGAAAAATTCCAAATGAGAGCACAGACCGTAAGAATAATTTAGCAAATCTTACGTTCTGCCGTAAGAATGATTTAGAGCATAATTTTATCAATTTTTGGCGTTCTGCCGTAAGAATATATACCTACACAGCCATAGGATAGGTAAATTACTTTTTGGGCAACGACCGATGGTCGTGATGGGCAAAAGCAATGGGCTTGCCTTGGCAAGCACCACCTTGGGTGTCCACGGTCAAAAGCAAGGGCCGTGTTTGGGATCGGCAATGGCCATCGACTGATCTTAGGGCTTAGACCTACAGGTCTTGGATACTTCTTCGGTTGGTATGGACCGGTTTTTTAACACTGTTATTTTTTCAATAAAAAAAACTGAAAAAACAACTACGGTAAGTAGTTGTAACGAAAAGAATTTCGGTGTGCGCTCTTATCGATTATATCTAGAACTAGCGCGGCGCACTGTAGCAGCGGAAAGTTCGGCTAACCTAACGAAAGAGTTTTGTAAAACCGGTCATACAAACCGAAGAATTTCCAGTCTTGTACCAGAAAAAAATAGCATAACCGTAACCGTAGCCTAAGCCAAACCCTTTGGGACAAGTAAGAAGGGCTTAGAGAAAGACTGGCCTAGGGGCTTATGCCTAGCCTTAACAAAGCAACTCGCCTAGGGCCTTAAGCCTAGCCTTACCCTAGATGTAGGGCTAGCGGAACTCTTTCGGTTGGTATGGACAGTTTTTGATCAGTGGGCCTAGGTACTTTAGATTTTAAATAACGACGTTAATGGTTTTGTAGGTACTTAAGTTTTTAAAATGCAACGTTAAAGGTTTTTGTAGATACTTTAGATTTAAAATAGCGACGTTAAAGGTTTTGTAGGTACACATAAAAAAAAATTCCATACCAACCGAAAGAGTACCGGGCTAGCTACCCTAGCTAGGCGTAAGACCCTGGATGTAGACCATAGGGCTAGGCCAGGCCTAGGCCCTAGGAAAGCCTAGGGCTAGGCCACAAGGTTACGAGGCTAAGCCTAGATTGTACAAATTATTCTCACCTGTCAGATCCAGAATAATGTGATGTGATGCGATGAGCTGAATCTCGTGCCGTGAAGAATCTTTTCGATGATCATGTTCTTTGTCAGCCTTAGCCCAACTTTCATCAAGCACATGATTGTGTTTTTAGTTCACTAGTCACATCATGATGAAATCCATTGCGATTGCAAAACGATGAAGTAGGGAAAGCCTATTAATTCTGACGATCTCCCCTGTTCATTGAAAGTAAAAACTCACGATTACGACATTATTATGAAAAATTAAAAAAACCACGCGTATTTTAGGCCCCTTTGGGCCACCGCCGGTGCGCGCGCATGCAGCTGCCAGTGTAGCCAACATCATTACTGTACTCCCGACTCCGCATGGCGTCAACAGCAGCTTGACAGACGCAAATAATGAGCGCCAAAAATTTAAAAATAATGTTTCACCGTGGGACTTGGACCAATAGTAATATTTTAATTTAAATAAACTTTAAGAATAATTTAATTTTGTATAAGAATAATAGTATTTATTGTCCTTTGTTATTCAGTTTTTAAAACTAAGACGTTAATGACTAAAATAATACAAAATTCTTTGCACTCATATAAACTTTCAAGTCCACAATAATTTTAGTGCGTTTGTATGGGCACATTCGAATATGTTATTTTTTTCAAGCAAAGAGGCAAGCCCTCCATTATTTTCAGGGGTTTATACTTTTGGCTAAATATTCAACATTTTCGGAAACATAACAATATTGAAATTGTTTGTATTCCTAGTGATTTAGTACTGGATAATAATCATTATATAATAACTTTATAAACGATACATAAATAAATACATTTATTAATTAATTTTATTTATTAATTCCTATTTTATTTCAATTTTAATGTATATCTTAAAATGTTTGTCATCAATGTTTTTATGGAGCTGTGATGTTGTAAAAGGTTTTTTATTTTTTGTATTTTTTTTTTTGTATATATTCATTCATTCATTTAAAAATTATGATTTTTAAATATATAGAATGGCGCTATGATTATGTGCCCTAAAGCCATGCTTGGAATTGCGTGTGTGAAAATATAATAATGTCTGAAATAAAAGTGTTTGAAAAAAAACGTTTGAATGTGGAATATGTTTGAAAGCGAGAAATCTTGACTTATTTCAAACACTTTTTAAGCTAAACACGTCTTAAAACAGAAATGTTTGAATTTTCAGTTGGGTCATTTTAAGATGCTTTCAAATTCAGTCACCAGTAAAAAAAGAAGTGTTTGAAATTTTCAAACGTTTTTGAAAATTGTGTTTGAAAGTAAGACACTCTTTTAAATGGTGTTTATTATTCAAACATATTTCAAAAGTCAGGGCATGTCTTAAAAATTAAATTCAAACATCCAGTTCTTAGTGTGTAATTTTATGAATTTGTTCGAAATTAAGTTTACTAAGTAAGCCTAGACTATGTAGAGTAGGCCTTCTACCTGGTGGGCAAATATACAGGCAAACTAAAAAAAGTCTCAGAAAATCGAATTTGAAATTTTCCTCTTTACTTTGAGGGGGAAAGGGGGAGGCTAAAGTGGCGCATTATGACGTTATGACCTATAGGTTGACGCGCCAAATGAATCTTTACTTTGAGCCTTTCTTGACTATTATTAATCTTAAAACGTATATTTTTGTATAAATATTGCATTTTCTATTTTATTGCACCAGGTATCAATGCTGTGCAGTGTATTTTATTACATGCAATGCATTCTTTGATTTTTTCTCTCTTTACATCGTTACTTGCCGCGAAAGCCTTAGAAGGTAAGACCAGACTACTATACAATAATGTATGTGTGCTATGATAGATTCATAGATGGCTAATGAAGTCTTTCTTCAAGACGAACTAAATGATTTCAACCTATCCTCGACCTTGGCATTGCAGGCAGTAATAAACTCACAATAATAATGCTTTGCATTCTAAGCCAACGTGCAGACGCGAGGCGAGCCGATCTAACGCCGTCATATTCAATACAAAGTGTAGATGGAATCTTGCAAATATGACTGCACGTCTCCTATTGAGAAACGTCATACTGTTATAGGTGGCTGTATATCCGAAGATAATATGAAAGTTATTTCAATGCCTGTGATGCATCTTATACACTCGTCATTCACGCCCGCATTTATTATAAGGAATTAACAACTCGTAGGTGTAATATGCACTTTGAATGATTGCACGAATTGGTTATAACCATTCTTTCTAGTTGCATTTTATTTGAACACATACATTCACATCACTTGCATCGTGCTCCACAATATAATGAATAAAAATATACCTAATGAATGTATTTCTTGTTATTGTTTCATCACGTCACGGTTTAAAATTGTGGTGCACCGTGCATGCATGGGTGCATTCTGTAGGTTTCTTGACACGTGATATAAATGAGTGGTGAAGTAGTAATTTTTTGTAAACGTCAAGAGATACTAGAATTATACCGGAATGTTTTACTTTGCTGACAGTATTAGTGAAATTGCATGGAGGCCCTACATATATTATTATTTTATTATATTTATGACCAGCAATAATTTACTCAAATATCACAAACCATCGAGATCGATCGAGATATAAAATTTGATGACGAATCAGCTCACCTTGTTGTTAATACAACATTTTTTGTGTGGAACGAAAATCGGATGTCACATACGTTCATAAATCTATCTTCTGAACTTTTTAACCATAAATGCAGGCACCATCGCAAATAGATAACCAGCAATAGTAATATATACTACATGAAAATGAAATAAGTATTCACGATTTTGTATCGAACGTGAATCGGGATTGTCCATGCAAGTTTGAGTTGTAACTTTATAGGTACAAGCTCGGGGAGGGCTATACCAATCAATTATCTATATCGATATATCATAAAATAAAAAATCATATATATATATATATATATCATATATCATAAAATAAAATCATAAAAATAAAATTCATAACGATTTTTACGTTCTCACACTCGCGTTAAATGACCCGGCACCTCCACCATATATTTTAAGCATAGATTGCGAACCAAAATCTAAAAAAATCTCTGTTCCTTAGGTATTTTCAGCATAGAAGGCTTCCACATCGACATCCCAAATAAACCTGTCAGCGTTTCAGTTTTCACGTTTTCTACGAAAATTGTAGTTTTTGTTGATTGATTTTAAATTTTCTATTTGGAGTAAAAATGTCGATACCGAAAATATTCACAAATAGATATCTTATTGCAATATTTATTTTCATATCCAACCCTAGTATAAGCTCCATTGATACAATAAACTATATGTTAAAAATGGGCTTCTGTTTCGCAGCGTAGGCCTACATTCGCCGTTGCTTTGTGACAACCGAATAATATTACCTTATCTCATAATATGCCCGGTCGTAGACCAGCAAATGACTCATACGCGAAGTACTATTACAATTACCTTCTCGGTGCAGCCAACCGGTGCAGCCTTCACCTTCAAGACGAATAGTGACGATGATCCCATCCTAGCGGAAAGTAGGATGAGTCTTCGGGCCACCATCATTGTATTGTTCAAATAGCAACTATTATTATCCTAGCTTAGTCATCGTCAATCATAATTGCACTCTCTCTACTTCCTTGGTGTTACAAGGAGGCATGACTCTCAAATGTTTCAGTAAGTCCACGTGAAAAATATTGTGTTGGTGGTACATCAATAAAATAATGTGGTCTTTTTTGGTCCCTTGACGGGACAGGATGGCCAGTATGATTATGGATAATGCCCATACCGTATTGAACCTCTTGGCTCATACAGTTGTGCCATATGTAGTGCTAAGTAAAAGTATTTACAATTACTGCTTATAGGATTTCATTATGATAAATTGTAATTGCCTATACATTTTTTTTTGTAACTTTGATGATATCCTTTAAACTCAATTAATTTTGAGTTGAAGGTAAAAATTGCTTTCAAGTGTAGTTATAATTGAATACTGGAGTTGCATATTGAACTTTGAGTAAAGCTCCTGTTCAGTCAAGCGATTCTTCCTGGAGCGAAGGCAATCAATTCCTCTGAGCTGATCTGCTCAAAGGTCGGTGCCGTGTAAACATGCCTGCCTACTTATCTTCACGATGACTCTCACTGACTGAGTGAATACCTGATGGTTGGTGTGCGCTCCATTCCAATAACGATGCATGCAATTTTTACACCTAGTTTTTGACGTACTGTTTGCTTGAGTCGAAACGACAACGGTTAAATCTGTATGCGTGCCATTATCTTCCATCTGATCTCTTAATATTATACACTGGCCGATCAGTATCCAAGGTACGCTCTCATGGTAATGATATGATTGCAAATTGTTTACACGGTACGTAGTGTCAGAAACAGAATACAGATGCGCTGTTATCGCCACACACGAACACTCCCAAGACAGCATGGGGTAGCGGTCACTCTGTCTGTGGAAACATCTTTCTAGCTAAGTGTTTTTGCGACCACCTCACTTGTTGAGCTCTCTGACTCTCCTGGGATACTTTGGAAGGGCCCTTATGTTATTCCATGTTTGAAAGAGAATATTTACACCCCGTCCGCTTTGCATAAACTTCACCATTCTCTTTGGCTTGCAAATATTGTTTAGAACATGTAGGATTCGTATTAGGCATCCGCATATATGAACATCGTGATGAAATTTGGCATTCGATGGAGAGGCTTGCATAGTTATGTATAATATCATGTTCTTTAACTTGCAAATATGTTGTTAACATATTGAAGGGGTTTCGGCAAAATAATCCTTACTACAATAGGGAATTTAGTTTGCCTAAGAGAATCAACTCAGTAGGCCTGTTTTAATATAAAAAAATATCCTTCGAATGTGGTCGTGAATGGTTCTTAACGATTGGTTGCGTTGTGATTGTTGTGTAATCTTGACGGCTAATCGAGTTAACTCTATATTTTAAAAGCCATTGGTTGATATTCAGTTGCGGTTATCGATTCTGAAGTAGCCCTGGTCAAACAAGTACGCGAGCCCTACCGGCGAAAGAGTTAATTGGTGAACAAAACCGCTATAGTTGTCGACCAATTACCTCAAGAAAATGGTTATTGTGCATGTCTTATATATACGTTCATTCGCTTACTACAGAATGGTCGTTTGGATAACACTGATCATGGAAAAGTCGTTCATAGATCGCTATCAATGAGTGGTTTGTCTCTTTAGGGAAGGAAGCTCCCATATATGTGTCCATCTGTCCTCCCGTCTTGTCTGTGCATGTAACGTATTATAATAAACTGAACACGACCTCCTGTTAAAGGGGTATTTAACCGCTAAACTCAAAAAATATATTTCATTCAGGCTAACTAGTAATGAATTTAGCAATTAACAGAAAAATTATTGGGCCACCATGACCTCCCAAAAAATTGTGAAACATGACATTTTTCGAGCTAGGTCCCTCGGCAAAAAATCTCCCATAAGAAATAACAAGGGGACGATGTTTATGCCCCGTGACCTTAGAGGATTTTGATCCAAAAAAATACTGGCTAATATTGACGTACTCTACAGCCCTTCTGTAAATCTTCTATATTTTGTTTTGTATTTTGGGCAAGTGGTTTGGTCAAGATATGCTGATTACCAAGAGGGGTGTGATTTTGAAATGCATATTTTTACGTGTTGAGTGTATATTTGTGCACACTTTCAAGACACGATGATATAAAGTGTCATTTTAGATTGGTACGATGCTCAAGTATCTATGTGGACCAAAAAAGAAGCAGGTTAAAGCCGATTTAGGAAATTTTCCAAAACACCAATTTTCACCAATTTCTGGATCAAAAAAATTAAAAAATTCGTGTTAAATCACAGTACGAGATATAATTTTTAAGCGGTCATTTAAGTGTAGTATTGTGCTATAGATCACGTGGTAAAAAATAATTTTTGGGGTTTTTAGCCCCTTTAACATGCGTGGTTTTGTTTAAATCTCCCTTTAACAAGGATGATTCAGAATGTTTTGGGAAATCCTGGAACTGAACGTCGGCCCTATATGTGGAGCATAGCTATAGCACTATTCTGAAGGGCGACATCTAGTTTAAAATTGTTGGTGGAGGTGCCGGGTTTCACAGATCCAACCCGGCACCTCCACCAACAACATTAGTAGAGATGAAACGTCGAATAAGGGGCTTCGCTCCCTAATGTGGGTTCGCGTACCTGTGCTTGTATCACGAATTATAAACTATATTCCTGATTGTGTTTTGTTGTATTATCAAGTATTTCTCAGAATTTTGACTTATACGACTGTCATCCGTAACTTTCCTTCAAAAGTGACATCTTATTTAATTATGAAGGATCCGTCACACTAACTTAATGTTCTCTCGGCTAAATTGGGTTAAACAAATAGACCAACAAATAAGCTAATACATCTAGATTTCCATTTAGATGGCTTATATTTTGAGAAGTAATAGCTATATGTGCAAAGTTCTGTTTGCATAATATGATATGCACATTTATGTAGTTTATCAGGTAAACAAACTGTAGTACTGTGTCACAAGTAATAGTTACATTTATCAGAAGATGGTTATTCTTTTTGCCAACTGTTGTTGGAGTTTTAAATATTAGTCAGTGTCCTCAGAAACCTTATTTATAGCCATTATTAACACAGTTGTTTTTGCTGTTTATCGCCGTCGTAGTGACCGTGATTAGTGATGTTATATGAAATTAAATTCCCTGCACTCGCCGCCTCATTTCATACAATGAATTTTTTCGCTTTATGCAAACGTCATGGTAACCCTTTTTATAGATTTACGCTTTGCTACGTCCAAATGGGTATTTGTGGTAAATTTGAAATACTTGTTTCCCAATTTGCAACCTACATGATACAACGCGTGTTTCAGAAAGTAGGTCCGTAAAACGAATGTTTCGTTTACTCAAATTTGATTGAATTTATTTGTGTTGAAGAAATCAATTCTTACGTCATGTTGTTGACAATATAGTCACATAAATTATTCTTGTCTTCAAAAGTGGAATATCAGTTGGTGGCGTCCGTAATGGATTTGGTTTTATAAAATCCATTCTGTTTAATGTTAAGGATGTGTCAATTGTTTTGGCCGTGTGTGAAAGAAAGATGGTGTCCTCATCCATATAATGATAATTTGTCTCCATCACACGTCGATACGTGAGCCTGGCCAACTGTGAGTTCATCCGTGTTATTGTATCGGATATATACGGGAAGGAAGTAGCAAAGGAAGAAAGAAAGAAGCGAGCGAGCATCGAGAAGTGTTCGATAAGAGGGGTTGCTCTGGCTAACGCAGAAATAATAGCCGTGGCGTGACGTGATGTGGGAATCCCTCCCCGTAGTCCCGACCCAGCCCGCTAGGGGAGACGAGAGTGCTAGGAGCTCTAAGGAAGATGAGCACTTGTGTGGACGAGCTTTCTAAACAGACACTTCAATCGAAATAAACACTTTTTCTAATCATTTTTGTGGACATTGTACTTCTGGCCTTGATGTAGCAAGAAGGAAGTGACTTTTTTAATTTGAGACATTTTTACTAAAATAATCTGTTGTAAATTTTCGTTAGCACAGCGCAACAACAGTAAATGTATTTCGAGTAACGGTATTTTCCCCCTGTAATTCATACGTGGAAAACAAATAGTAAATACAAAATTTCATACAAAATGAGAAATTGTTTATCAGACGAGAATGATTTTCCTAGGCATTTATAAATGGAGAAATTTCCTATACTATTCGCATCTAAAATATGTATTGAATAATAATTTAAACTGGCAATTTGCTATCCAAAACTAATAACATGAAAACACTGACATGCTACAGAAATACGCGAAAGTGGAAATCGTTTTTATCACTTTTGATGAGTTATTGGATGAGCGTAGCGAGCGAAGCGAAGATTCCATTTCACTACACTGGAGAAAAAAATCCGGAATGTTTCTTTCTTTTTTTTCTTTTTCTTTTTTTTTGTGTGTTTGACCGCACGATTCCGGCTAAACCGATACTCAAATTACGATGAAATTTTATAGAGGCCTTCGAAATCTCTGAACTTAGAACTGCCACGTTTTTGAGCGCAATCGAAAAATTATTTCTCATTAAAATCGCAATTTTACGATTTTTTTCAATTTTTGAAAAATTTCTTCTACTTATAACACCTACATGCTTTATCCGATTGTAATGATTTTTTCACAGAACCTTAATTTTATGAATTAATATATTCGTGTGAAATTTGAGCGCAATTGAATAATTAATATGAAAATCGCAATTTTATGGTTTTTTTCTTTTTTTAAATTACGATTAACTAAAAAAATGTAAAAAAAAAGTTATTTTTTAATTTAATTTAAATTAATTTTTAAAAAAATCTTCAACTTAGTTATGATTTGTTCACAGAACAACAGAAAATCCGCATAACACATGGCAGCTCAAGACACCAATTACGCTCATCCAACAACGCGGCGGGACTTAAGCGTTTTTTCTAGTAAATAATCTTCATCACTACCTATGCTCTATCAGTATCACAGACCGTGTTATCGCAAGCTATATCGACGTCTTACTTCAATTATTAATGTCTTGAACACCATCCATCGTGTCACTGTCATGGCATGGCACGCGGGCCAGGGGTTGCCGACTCTCGAATGAAAAGGTCACGTTAGTTCACATAGAAAACACCTACCATGTTTTCTTTCCATCTGCGAGGTCTAAAAATAGAAACTCCATTTATTCCTGAAAGTGAATCCATTATTCATAGGGTGCATTCCGGTAGCATTGTGGCTACTCAAGTGGGCGTTTATCGAATCTTGCCGACCTTCACTAAATGTTGCATGTAAAAAATAATTTTAATTGAATTATACAACGAAATTGTTTCGGTCAGCCAAAATACTTGGGGAAAGATCCCAAGGTCCACTAAATCTCCTTGCTCTCGCCGCTGCATTCGCTCGATGGAGGTTCCCCGAAAGTCTTCTAGGAGATTCAGTGGACTTTCATGACAGGGAGCAATACTGCAACCAACAATATCAGCGTTTTAAAATACCGAATAAATATTGTAGATATTGTTGCTGAACGTCTCTTAGTAACAATTCCCCTTCACACAAAGTTGAATTTCAAAAGTGAAGATTGCGTCAAAATGTGGTCTTTCTCCGTGGATTGCCAGTCGTTCAAGCGTGGTTCGTACTATACATCGAGGTCAGTCCTTATTTCACCCTAACTCATCATCATCTGGCGCAAGAGGAACGAGCGATTCTTTTTATTTTATTTCTCTCCTCTTCTTCTCTCGAGAGAGGTTCGGAAGTGCGTATGGTCACGCTTGCAGCTAGCGATGGCCGAAATGGCTCAATCATCGTTTGATAACTCCACTCGGAAGCAGCCGCCCTCATGACTCATGAGTCAACTCCACTGCTAAAGACAAGGAGTGGGGACAGTTCGAAACTCAAAAGACTGATAGGGAAACTTTCAAGCAGGCAAAGAAAAGGTATTTCTTTCAAGTTTCAAGCGATCAAACTATCTGTTCTTGAGGCAGAAATATACCTGTTTTCTTGTTGGAGTGATAATTTGGCAAACAAGCCTAATGAGTCTAATAATTTTTGTTTTAACATCAATCATTACAAACGTCAATCACACTGATGACTTATATCAATTTCATTCATCTTGAAACACTCCCGTCTAGGTGTAGCCTAATTGTATTTTTAGAAATCAATCCAGAAAAAAATCTATTTATTATTTCTATTTATTTTCGTCTCGGTAGCGTAAAGGTAAAGCACCCACCCGGCAATCGGGAGACCGGGGTTCGATACCCCGCTGAGATGGTTTTTTAAATTTCTCGATTGATTAATAATAATTTTAGCAAACTATATCGAATATCAGGTTTATATAATTGTTTTAATATTATTGATTGGATGAGCGTAGCGAGCGTAGCGAGCGAAGCGAAGATTCCATTTTCACTACACTGGAGAAAAAAATCCGGAATGTTTTTTTTTTTTTTTCTGTATTTTTGTCTGTTTGTTTACACGATTCCGGCTAAACCGATACTCCGATTGCGATGAAATTTTATGGAGACCTTCGAAATCTCTGAACTTAGAACTGCCACGTTTTTGAGCGCAATCGGAAAATTATTTCTCATGAAAATCGCCATTTTACGAATTTTTTCAATTTTTAAAATATTTCTTCGACTTATAACACCTACATGCTTAATTCGATTTTTAATGATTTTTTCACAAAACCTTTATTTTATGAATTAAAATATTCGTGTGAAATTTGAGCGCAATCGAAAAATTATTTCTCATGAAAATCGAAATTTTACATGCTTGTTCTTTTTTTAAACAAGTCTTTGACTTATAACACCTACATGCTTTATCCTAGTCTAAGGAATTTTTCACAGAGCCTTAACTTCTATGAATTAATATATTCTTGGAAAATTTGAGCGCAATCAAATAATTATTTCTTATGAAAATCGCAATTTTACGATTTTTTCCTTTTTAAAATTACGATTCATAAAAAAAATTAAAAAATAAAGTCAATTTTTTTATTTAATTTAATTTAATTTAAAAAAATTATTCGACTGTAATAATTTTGTCACAGAACAACAGAAAATCCTCATAAACACATGGCAGCTCAATGCACCAATTACGCTCATCCAACAACGCGGCGGACTTAAGCGTTTTCCTAGTAGTTTAATATTGTTAAAATTCAACCCATTATCGATGTGGTGAAGACATGTTGGTACTTGTCTACCTACTATCGTCGCGCTTGTAATTATTATTTACGGCAATAAGTGACAATTTCCATTTGGCACAAATGTAAAATTCGGACACTATTGTTCAAAACAATTTTTTGTGTTTGTTTTAATACTAGGAAAACGCTTAAGTCCCGCCGCGTTGTTGGATGAGCGTAATTGGTGCATGAGCTGCCATGTGTACGCGGATTTTCTGTTGTTCTGTGAAAAAAATCATTACTTAGTTGAAGATTTTTTTTAATTAAATTAAATTAAATAAAAAAAAAACTTAATTATTTTAATAAATCGTAATTTTTAACAAAGAAAAAAATCGTAAAATTGCAATTTTCATAAGAAATAAATATTCGATTGCGCTCAAATTTAACACGAATATATTAATTCATGAAATTAAGGTTCTGTGAAAAATCATTACAATCGGTTAAAGCACATAGGTGTTATAAGTCGAAGAAAGTTTTTAAAAATCGAAAAAAATCGTAAAATTGCGTTTTTTATGAAAAAAAATTTCCCGATTGCGCTAAAAAAACGTGGCAGTTCTAAGTTCAGAGATTTAGAAGGCCGCCATGAAATTTCATCGCAATCGGAGTATCGGTTTTGCCGGAATCGTGCTAACAAACAGACAAAAATTCAGAAAGAAAGAAAGAAAGAAAGAAAGAAAGAAAGAAAGAAAGAAAAAAAACATTCCGGATTTTTTTCTCCAGTGTAGTGAAATGGAATCTTCGCTTCGCTCGCTTCGCTCGCTACGCTCATCCAATCATGTAAGTCCAGAGAGGCATCCGATTTAGAACAAAAATGTTGATGGCACGAACTATTTTGCAACATTTGTCGATATCGGAGAACCAAATCGTGGGATATCACGCCATCTAGTCCATAACACGTACGACGTCTAGAAATGTTTCCGTATCATTTACTATCTCAATGTCTCACAGTTTTGAAATGTATATTCCACACACATACAGTCTCACTGAGTAATATACCTCACATTTGACAGTAATCTTGCATTTGTCCTTCGATTTATCCCTCTACAACGTTCGCCCTATCTTATCCATTTTATTTAGACCTTGGTAAAACATTCGCGAAATACAGCTAAAAAAGTATTTTTTGTATAATTTGCATAGAGGCTCCTACTTTTAGCAATTATACCTTTTTCTGTCATCATCGTTTCGTGCCCAATTTTCTATGATTTTATTTTATGAAAATGGCTGTTGTTTTAAAGGAATCTGAGAAGTTATATTCATAATAATATTATGAAGCTTTTCCTGAACGTTGTCATAATATCAATCCCGCTCTCAGAGACCCGCATAGCACTCTCGTGGCCCACAGTCTTAGCATCAATATGAAATGCGAAATGCCTATATGACGAAGTTATTTTCTCTGCGGTCAAATGTTATCTTTTCAATGTCCACTCTTTCCTTGGTGTCCGCCATCTTTGATTACGTCACAGGATTTTCAGCCGCGAATCCGGAAAAGTCGTCCACTGCAGATTGAAAACACACATCCGCAGTCCGCACCCGCGTGTCTGCCGTCTTCGCGCGAGATTCTGATGTGTTGACGCAAGGGATAAAAGGATTTCTCGTTTTCAAACATTTGCGAAACAATACGGCCTCGAAATAGGTTTACATTGTGTTTGTCGCGGGTGGATTTCTTTGAGAACGAAGGAATGTATTTTATTCGTTGGTTGAAGAATACTTAGGATTTTGGAGAGGGAGTGTTTATGGTGCCTCTGGTAAAGAATAATTTCTGCTGAGAAAACAAAATAGCTATGCTTCAGCACCCTTGCGATACCTATAATACTTATCGACTGATAGGCCTACGTGATTCCTTATTTTGTTCTACATCTTTGTTCTCCCTTTTTTTTCAAAAATGCCCTGTCATCATTATTTTATTGCTACTTACAGATAGAAGTACTGACAAAAAACTAAGAAGTAAAATAGTCAGTTGTTATCTTTCAGACGAATTGTCGATTGCACCTTTCCTAGCCAATTGTTATAGGTCTCATTTATCACGACTTTGCTGTTGGCTTATTTGGGATCGCCATTGTTCAAGATAAACGACTAAGGAGATCAATTTTGATTGAACAAGAAAAAATTAATTTATATCAAAAAGTACCATATCGAATTGGTCATTAATGTCGATGTTTGGTCCTATCCACGCATGCCATTTTGATTTGAACTATTTGAAGATGTACTGACATATACTTTCAGTTGTAAATACAAATCATCTTCCATATTGAATACTATTCGTCCGCATAATAAATGAATAATAACGAACCCCCTTCAAATAATTGTCGATCCTGTCAAGTTACAAAACTGATTTCACTGATTCCCTAGAATTTCTTCCAGTGCACGCTGGCCTAGATTTTAACGCGTCAGGTTATGTAAATCTATTCACCGCCCGCCTTGCGTAGAAGATTCCTGCTGACCCTGGCGGAGCGGATTCATTTCCTCGGAGCTACTCGAAACTCGGGAGCTACCGCGATAGTCAGCGGTCGAGTCAGCGACTTCGGGTTGCTGTGTGGGAAGCTTCACCGATTCCTGGTGCAGACGAGAGAGTATTAGCCTGAGGGAAATCAGTTTTCCAACCTAACTTATTCAATAGTGATGTGTTGTGCTACCAGTACTGCAACAGTGCTTACACCCACCCAATCAATGGCGAGTGTAACCCGTCTGGGCCCGGGGTAGAATTTTGCCCAGAGCTATGCTAATCGTAAAAGGCGAGGTAATGACGAAGTTCATCACGCAAGTAATCAGCTAGTATGTAGGGGGGTATAACCCCCCGAAACCAGAGGCGAGCTCTGGCAGCGTCGTCGTGGACCCCTCTCTCTCCCCTTGACGACTTCCCCGACGACGAGGACGACGACCATGACAACACGAACGAAGACACAGACGAAAACGACTACGACGTGAGAACCCTCCCCCATTTCTACCCCTACTTCATGGTTGGTTCTGACGTGCACTGCATGAAACATTCCTCCCTTTTTCGTTTTCGTCTTCGTCTTCGTCTTCGTCTTCGTCTTCGCCAGAGTGGCACATTATGACATAGCGGTTGACGCGCCCTTGAAACAAATAAAACAAACAATGGCGATTGTGTTCATCCAGCTTGGAACTTGGAGCGTACACGCCTCTCTGCCTACAACAGAGCTATGTACTGTTCTCTTATTACTCCAGGAGTTACGGCGGCAGTCAGTGCGATTGCGGTAATGTTGTTGGCCAATGATGAAAGACAACACTGAGCCCGTGTCTTACGTGGGATTCGAACCCACGCCTAACAGCGCAGTGTGCAGTAGTTACAGGCCTATTGGGCGCGGGCGGCAACGTACGAGCGACCCAGCCTGCTAAATTATGTAATAAAATAGTAGGTACTTGAGTTTTTTTAGCATAGGTATGTTATTTTCAGAAAAGAACTTGAGACATGCACATACATATACAGCAGTTACAGCTTTGTCTGTTGGTGAGGTATTTTTTCTTCTTCATAATACACTTGAAAAAAATAAACTGTGGTTATGAACATAAATATACCAACATAAACGAATTTACTTCGACGGCTATCCAGCACTCTGGTATTTTCAATTTCCATCACCATGTGTTATTTTTTTCCCCCGGAAATTCATAGGTGTAGGTCATAGGTAGGGCTACACAACAAATTCCATGTCCTATGTTACCTATGTTTACATCTTACCTGTCCCTGCGTGAACTGCCTTGCTTATGGCGTCATCACTGGTATTCGTTGTACGTAGAGTATACATGCTATCTATATCACAGGTAGGCCCCTACTTGTTCACAAACCAGTGGCGGATCTAGGACATAACCAACATTTATGGGGGGCCCGCAGGCGTTTTTTTAAATCAAGTTTTTATTTACAGTGCATTTGGTGCGTTTTACAAAAAAGTGGTGGTCTGAATGCAATACCGAAACAATGTAGTTTGTGTTCGTCAGTTTGTTTTGTCGTCATGTCGATCTTGCAATTCACAGCATCAGGGCTACATGTCAACATTATTTTCAATTTAGCATAGGCCTATAGCAGAGACATTTCAGAGGTTTGCACGAAAAAATAATAACATTTAATTATAGAATCCGAATATGAAATATTTTTGGATGAGCGAAGCGAAGACTTCAATTTCACTGACCCCCCAAAAAATTTAGCTCCAATGTTTTTTTTTTTTTTTTTGTATTTTTGTCTGTTTGTTAGCAGGATTCCGGGGCAAACGGCATATGCGATCTTGATAAAAATTTGAGGGGACCTTTGAAATCTCCAAACTTAGAGGTGTATTGTTTTTGGGTACAATCGAAGAAATATTTCTTATGAATATCGTACTTTTACGATTTTTTCGATTTTCAGTGAGATATTTTTCGTGACATTTGGACCAATTCTAACCAAACGGGTGGGGCAACAACGGTCATATTATACATGGACATTAAGGTTATGGTGATGTAGTACCTTTTTGAAAGAAAAATTTGAAAAATTTTAGCCAGAATCCGTAGAAATAAAGCTTTTTATATAAGTTTTTTACGGTAAATAATAACATTTGACAAGTAACAATAGAAACTTGACAACATCACTTACAATGCATAGGCAGCAAAGCAAAACACTTATTTCACTTTACAATATGGTCTCTGAAATCTGCTCAACCTTGAGCTGGCGACCAGAGCCTAGTCCCCCCCCAATTCCCAGCAGCTCCACCCCCAACTACAGCAACAACAACTTGAAACCCTGAATCACCCACTATTATTGCCATAGGACCGACTCATGTACCGGCATTTCTCCCAACAGCCACAAAAAGCACTACCCCCTGCCGCAGGCCTACGGTAGTGGAAATGGAGGGTAGCATTTTCCGAACCCTCAAATCCATCCCTCTTGCCCACTGTGTGGCGGCGGATCTAAGAAATGCACAGGGGGATTGCGGCAAGCATCAAAGCTAGATTCGGCCAAGTCGAGGAACTCGCAAACCAGCATAAAAGGGTTGGTGAGGTGGCAACTCTTCACTCAAAAGGGAGACTGTTATTCTACATGATACGAAAGTACAATCTCACCACAAACCACAGGTGCATGACCTACAGAATGCACTACGGAAATTGCGAGCGTTTTGCAACTTTTATCACATTCCGACTATAGCCATGCCACGGATAGGCTGTGGCCTCGATCGAATGTACTGGCCATTAGTCAAAAAAAATGATTGAAAACATCTTCAAGAAAACACACACCCAAATCCTAGTATATACACGTATGCAATCTCTCGAACTCCCTGTACCAACGCCTGACGTCACAGTAATTCAAGCACCTCATGTATCATCAAATGCTGACGCCATTTCTACCAGTAACCCCATACCATGTCAGCGGCACCACAAACTACGGCCGGGTCAGCCATTCCCGAACAGTGTTCCAACATCTCCGTTTCAGAGGCCAGCCTGGGCACTAACACTGAGGGTATCACTACGGCCACACAGTAAAATTCAAGGCAGTCACCTCCAGGCCTATTGAGTATGCCACGAAGCAGCACACAACCCCTATAATCATAGAGTTGGAAACCTTATTTGGCCCACCCCCGCCAGTGGCCTTTGTTACATCTCCAACGCGGTCTATGCCCCCAGTGACCACTCCTGTCCAAGAAGAGTCCATTCCAGCGGCGGAGCTTACACAATACGAGTCATCTCCAGCAATAGAACATATCCAAGATGATCCTACACCAGTCTCCCATGCCATATCCAGGTGCCAAGACTGACCTGGAAGAAGTCTCCCAGCCAAATGACCTCCCATTAACAACAATCATGCCAACATCACAAGGCCATCAACCAACCATGGTGCCTGACATGACTTTTGAGGAACTCCAAACGATAGACCACCCATTCAACCCCTTGTGGACATCCCCACAAATACCAAACACATCGATACCCATCCTTACTTTAACCACTCTCAAGCAGAAAGTGCTTAGGCCAAATGAGTCCAAGCCAACATTCATCAACTCATTAAAGAAGTCCAATAACATAGTGATAAGTGATTCCATGTTTGCTGGTTGCAAATTCCTCAAGCCAAAACCCAATAGACACTACACACAAGAAATTCATGCAGGTGTTCAACTTCACCAACTTCATAAGTCCATCTACAACCGTGTCCCCGATCCAAAAGTTGCGACAGTGATTCTTCACTGTGGTATGAATTTGCTTCATAAGATGGAGACCAACAGAATATTGGATCAGGTGTACCAGTTAATACATACAACGCAAAATCGTTTCCCAACGCAATTATCGTATACATTAGCTTTTCTATAGAAGCGATATAAAAAATCAAATTATTGACAACGCCCAACGAGGCTATCAAATGGGCATGCCGAGAACTTGGAGCAGTATACGTCCAATCAGCCATGTGGTTAACTGACGCCGACATCTCCATTGACGGATTACAACCTAACAACTCAGGCAGTCTCAAAATCCACAACATGATTGAGGAAATTTGCACCACAGTTACATGGCGGCCCTTCCACCCGCAAATCCAGCACCTGAAAAATAAACCACTGAAAAACTTGCCATCAACGATGCTAGCTCACGATCCACCTGCAAAGCCAATCTCTCCGGTAATCCTGATGGCTACCAAGGAACCTTCTGTAAGCCTAGAAGAGTCGCCCACCTGGCCTATCGCAACATCGTCTCTATCCAACCCCGATGTGACTACCATCATGTCTGCAGCCAATCCTAACGCTGCAGGCACAACGCCCTCCAGTTGATCCAGTCCTATTTGCTATGACACCCGGGCTACTAAATCAAGATATGGACCAGGTATCAGAATCATCTGTCTTAAAGCTTCCATCCCACTCTACAAAGATGCTTCAGTTAGACACTCAGCCCCTGGTTGCCAAGGACCCTGCTGCTGGTTTAGACCAGCCCTCCCAGCCTAGATATCTACCCGAAAATGCAGTTCAGCCTGAAGACTGGACAAACACATCAGCCCAGCCGGATGTAGACAATCCTCAGGCAGATCCAAAACAACAAATTACTCCTATTTTGACTTCCCGTAAAAAAAAAAGATAATGCCACCACGTAGAACCATTCCGTCCCGATTATCTAAAACAAAAAATAAAATCATACCTTCCTCAAATTTTCAATTATCAAAAGGGTCTCAAGACCACCATAACTCCCTCCGTAGACCAACACATTCTATCTCAAATCCTAAATTCACAAAGACTGTTCTAACAAAAACTGACCTAATCAATACTCAGCATGTATCATCACAAAAGGCACTCCCTAGCATAATGTCCCTTAACATTCGATCTATAAAAAATAAAGTTGAT
Source organism: Sweltsa coloradensis (assembly GCA_024449915.1). NCBI lineage: Eukaryota > Metazoa > Arthropoda > Insecta > Plecoptera > Chloroperlidae > Sweltsa > Sweltsa coloradensis. The sequence goes on from JAMZAV010005508.1 coordinate 38,408, forward strand.
GAAGTAGAAGTGTTCCTTGATATTCAGTCGCCAGACATATTCTGTATTTCGGAACACTGGTTGTCTGCCTCGGAAGCCATAAAACTTTCAATTCCCCAGTACTGTACTTCCAGCATTTACTGTAGAACCTCTCCATTTGGCGGGGTTGCAATATTTGCAAAATCATGGCTTCATACTATCCTTATTCCAGGCATTCATGATAATTGCATTGAAAAAGTGTTTGAGTGTACTGGAATCTTGTGGAGAGGAGTTAATATAGAAGTGATCATCCTCTCAGTTTATAGACCACCCTCTACTAGCATCTCACAATTTATTGACAATCTAGAAGCAACTCTTATCCGAGTTACCAAACTTCATCCAAATGCAGAGTTAGTGGTCTGCGGTGACTTCAATATTGATCTCTTAAACCATCAAATAATACTGTTCTTTACCAAGACATTCTAAACTCCTTTGGTCTAATAGCGTCAGTATTCACTCCAACACGTACAACCTCTACCACCTCTACTCTTATAGACAATATATTCACCACGTTCAATTTAGGACACCTTCAAGGGAAACTTTACTAGTAGACTCGTGTTTATCAGACCATTTTGCACTCTTCCTTAAATTCGAATCTTCAATAACTGGAGTGGTCCAAGCTGGACTCTAAAACGAAAATTTAATGAAAGAAATACTTTAAAATTCCTTGAACTCCTTCAAGATGAGCTCTGGGTTGCTGCTTTAAAATATATATACTGTCAATGAGTGTTTTGATGCATTCCATTCACAATGTGTATCTCTTTAACAAAGCCTTTTCCCGTTAACAGATGTAATACTATAAAACCAGTTAAATCAAAGAAATGGATTACAACTGAGATTCGCTCAGCATCTGCCGACCTCAGGAACCTACATGCACTATGTAAGAGAAAAACCACTTGACCTTATTCATAAAGGCAATTACAATCGTTTAAAAATCTTCACTCTAGAAATATTAAAATAGCCAAAAGAAAATTTAACGATAGCATTATTTTATCTTCCACAAATAAATCTAGGCATCCTGGAACATTATCAGATCAGAGACATCATCATCTACTTCACCTATAAACATGGCAATTGCGGTTGATGGGAAAAGGATCGATAATCCTTTTGAGGTTGCTAATAGATTCAACGTGTTCTTTAAAGAAATTAGTGCTATACCTCTTTTAAAAACTCCTATTGTGTCTGATATATTGAGACCAATCAAATCATTCTTTTTATATCCAACAAATCCTACAGAAATTTGCAAACTAATGCAGAAAGTAGCTCCTAAGTACTCGTGCGGACATGATGGCATACCTAGTGCCATCCTAGTGAAATCAATTAAACTCATTGCATTGCCTCTATCCAACATTATAAACATGTCGTTCGAAACTGGCACTTTCCCCACAATTTTGAAGCAATCAACAATCGTCCCTATACACAAAAAAGGAAAGAAGGATATTTTAGATAACTATCGCCCAATCTCGTTACTCTCATCGTTTTTCAAAAATTTTTGAACTCGTAATGTACAATCGACTTACCTCCTATCTCAATAAATATCACATTCTAGATGACAGTCAGCATGGCTTCCGTTCTGGGAAATCTACGACGAAAGCTATTTTTTTCATATCTCTCATCGCTTTACTCTGCTTTAGACATAGGAGATCAAGCCATTGGGCTCTTTTTTGATATGAGCAAAGCTTTTGATACAATCGATCATGGAATTCTCCTCAAAACACTTACATTCCTTAGGCATTATCGGCCCTGCACACAGTTGGATAACGTCATTTCTCACTAACCGCAAACAAACGGTGAAAATAATGTCATCGAAATCACACATTCCTTCAATATCTGACCCACTCCCAATAACTAGTGGTGTCCCCCAAGGGTCTACGCTTGGCCTCTATTTTTTATAATATATATTAACAGTCTTCCCAAACTTCTTAATATGGAAAATTTCCAGGACATTGTAAAATCTTTCCTCACCTTATATGCTGATGACATCAACTCCCTCCTCATAGCCCCCCATAATGTAAATTCAATGTTGCTAACATCAGCTGCAAATTCTCAAGTATCACAAATATCATCATACTGTAAGTCTAGTAGACTGGCTATCCAAACGATAAAAACAATTTTCTTAAATTTTTCATACTAATGCATCGCAATACCCCTTAAGCCCCCTTATTCGTCTGGATGGTAAGAGTATAGCAAGGCAACCTACTGCAAAAATTCTAGGGCTTACTGTGAGTGAGTCCCTGACTGGCTTCCACATATCCAGACATTGGCACCGCGTCTGCTAAGTGGTTGTTTCATGCTTCGAAGGCTAAAACTTCTTGTGAGCCCTTCTACGTTACTCCCTGGTATATCATTCATACATTCAGTCCCAAATTATCTCATATGCAGTTCTATTTTGGGGCATCTCAAGTCATGCTAAACGAATATTCATAATACAAAAAAGGGCGGTGAGAATAATCGCCGGTATATCAAGGCGACATTCATGTAAGACACATTTCACTAATCTTCATATATTGACTCTTACATCCGAATTAATTTTGTCAGCTTCCACATTTGCAACACTCTCATCCTGAACTGTTTTTAACAAATGCAATAAACCACTCTCATAAAACGCGTACTACGCAACATATCTCCTACTTTCAACCCTCACTATTTAAAAACAGTCCAAGCTACCTCTGTAGTAAAATTTACAATAAATTTCCACAATCCATCAAAAACGATAATCCAACATCATTTAGAATTAAAATTAAATCTTTTCTCATTCATAACCCTTTTTATTCCTTAGAGGAATTCCTTATTGCAAAAATTGAATTTAACTAACACATTTTGTGTCCCATCTTCCTTCTTGTCCATCACATAACGTATGTATGTTTATCTTATCTATTCTTATTAATTGTTCTCTTAAATATTTTATTGTATTACTATTTATATTCTAATTCTAATTACTATGCTAGTTATTCACTCCCTCTCTCTCAGGAGAGGGGTATATTTTTACTATGTAAGAATCTGTGAATAAAGAATGAAATGAAAAAAATTAAAGTAAAGATATCCCACGCAACTAAAAAAATTAAAAAAAACTCATCCATCAACGCGGCGGGACTTTAGCGTTTACCTAGTTTTAAAGAATGATGGGGGGCGATCGCTTCACCCTGTATCCGCCACTTTTACAAACGCTGTGCAATGTCCCGAAAACCGCGTCTAAACAACACGAGTTGGAGTTTTGATTTTACAACACGTTGAGTGCATGTTGTGCGCCATGCCGTTAGAATCATACATATTAATTTTCCTCCTATAGAGTAGACGGAATGTTTCCCAAATGTTTTATTAAAGAACTGAATAATTAATATTTTGCTTCCTCGCCCGCCGTCCCGCGCCAACAATGCAGCTCTTTACGAAAGTTATTCGGAAGAAAATGTTTTTTACTGATTTTACTTTCATCGATTTTATGTTTT
>JAMZAV010005509.1:0-64684 GCA_024449915.1 Sweltsa coloradensis
AAAAAGTTTTTTTAACACCTCGGTTGCTGGGCAGAGCGATGCTGGATATCTTCTCCCGGGTCCTAGGCTGGTTCACAGAGCCACGTCCAATGATTCTCTTTGCGACGAGACATAAAGTATAAGAACACGAGCTCTGTACATTCCCTGGTTTGAATACAAGGTTGAAAATTAAATATCCTTCCGCTCAAATGCTAGTGCTCTATCAACACCGAAGCCTGAAACATAACAGAAACAAAAGCAACACTGGCATCGGCTTGTTGGACTCACCGCCTTCGTTCACAACGTAAACAACACGATACTCTTGAGTCACAGCCACGTGGAAAGTTTAATGAGTCGCGACGACGACGTCTTGAGAAACTAGGGCGCTTCAACCGGTTGTCATATTGCGCCACCAGTGATGTTACAAGCTGGTGGGATGAGTTAATGTTGTGTTTGATGATTAAAATTGTTTTGTTATTGAATAAGAAAATAAAATGATGATTGTAATTGCAAAACAAAATTAATTAATTTGAATAGTTTTTTGGTTTATTTGGAAAAAGGACGCGTCAACCGTTAGGTCATAATGCACCACTCTAACCTAGGGGCGGAGGAGGGTGGGAGGGACCCATGCTGGTCAGAACCAGCCACGGGTAAGGGGAGGAAAGGGGGTTCTCACGTCGCGGTCGTCATTGTCTTCGTCATTGTTCGTTGTGTCATTGTCATCGTCGTCGACGGGTCGTCAAGGGAAGGGGGCAAGGTTCCCGACGACGATTGCCAGAGCTCGCTTCTAGTTTCGGGGCAAATTCATGGTTTCCAGATAATTCCTAGCAAAATCCTAGCAAAGGCAGTGGGCCCAAGGTCTTGGTTACCATGGTAACCAGTGTCGATAAAGCAGTTTCTCCGGTTCAGCGTCGGTAATCAATTCGTGGATTAAACAAAGTACAATGTTGAATAAACAAATTTGCAGATAAGTAATGTATTATTCGTTGACAATGCAAGTTAAAATGTATAGCTTTTCATATTATAATATTTGTATTTATTTATTATTTATTTAACGTCTATCCTATTCAGTTATTAAAACTGATTTACAACGGAGGACAACATTATTATCATACATTATTATAGACATTATCATTATTAGGTGTAGGCTCATGCCTCAGGCTAACTATTAGAAATTAATAAAATTGCTTGACATACATTCAGTTCCAGGTTCCCTAGTCCACTGAACTTCCTAGCGGACATTCGAGGAACATCCGGCGAGCATGTGGTGCAGCCCGCGCGCGGAGATCTATGCAACTATAACATTCTTATGACTTTACGCAATGTCCGGAGGGTTTTAGTCCCACTTCGCCACTAGCCATTAAAACCTCCATAAATAGGCCAAAAATCGTAAGTTTTTAAAATAAATTTTATTTTTTGAGTATTTCTATTATATTTTGTGTTAATTACAATTAGTCGCAAAGTCGAGTTGAAGTGCATTCCCTATTGTGAAGGGATGCCCGACGGCTGTTGAGGGTTATTCAATCCTTTGCATTCGCATTAACGACTGAGGAAAAGCTCGGAAAAAGCTTTATAGTCACGACGGGTTTCTAGCCGGAACCTCCCGAATCAGAGTCGCGCGCCTAACACTCAACCAACACTGTCGGTGAGGGTTAGTTATTGTTGTCTTAGTTTATAAGTAGAGAAAATGTTATGAAAATATTAAGATTCTCTCTGACGCGAAGTGATTTAAACGAGAAAACATCTTCAATATGATTAGTTTTTGGTTTATTTGGATTAAGGACGTGTCAACCGTTAGGTCATAATGCACAACTCTAGCCTAAGGGGGGGGGGGGGAGATGCTGGTCAGAACCAGCCACGGTAAGAGGAGGAAGGGGGGTTTCTCACGTCGCGGTCGTCATCGTCTTTTATCATCGTTCGTTGTGTCATTGTCATCGTCGCTTGGGGTCGTCAAAGGAAAGGGGCAAGGTCCCCGACGACGATTGCCAGAGCTCGCCTCTAGTTTTGGGGAGTAAGATACTCCGCTCTTTCTAGCTGATGTTTGCGAGGTGGACTTTTTCTCTTGAATCGCCTTTTACGATTAGCAGAGCCATGCTCTGGGCCAATTCTACCCGGTCCCAGACGGTTCAATATGATTAGATCCAATAACAACTTACTGACTATTGTGCGCCACTCTCGCCTTGGGAAAAGGGAGATGAACAGACCATCGCTGGACAGACCCACAGCCACGAGCTGGGGCAGGGAGGGTTTTAGTTTATTTCTACTAGTTTCAGTTTATTTAGATCAAGGGCACGTCAACCGTTGGGTCATTAGACGAGCGAGCGCAGCGACTGAGGGTGTTTCTGATTAATATTCCAAGTCCAGGTCCAAGTTCAGCTCAATGTTAGAGTCCTACACTAGCCTACAGTAGAGCTAGTTCTCAATGCACCACTCTAGCCAAGGGATAAGGGGTGGAAGGGGATTTCTCACGTCGCAGTCCTCATCGTCTTTGTCATCGTTCGTTGTGTCATTGTCATCGTCACCTGGGGGTCGTCAAGGGACGGGGGCAAGGTCCCCGATGACGATTGCCAGAGCTCGCCTCTAGTTTCGGGGAGTAAGATACTCCACTATTAATTGCTGATGTTTGCGAGGTGGACTTTTTCTCTTGAATCGCCTTTTACGATTAACAGAGCTATGCTCTGGGCAAATTCTACCCCGCGTATCGTCAAAGGATGAATATACAACAACACACGCACGACAAAGGAAGGGGGCGGTATCTCGACGACGACTGCCAGAGCTCGCCTCCAGTGTCGGTGAGTAATATACTTTCCTACATAACCTACAAGCTGTGTTTGCGAGATGGCGACGCGCGTTCCCTGTTGGCCCCGACGCAATCAACGAGTGTTCGATAACTCAACAAAGATCGTTATGTTTTAATAGGTAATATAGCAGTCAGTGGTATTTATTTATTTAGTAAGTCATACACCATACGCCAGAATCAACGAGGCCGATTCAGATCAACCTTCAATTTATTATGTGCCTCGTTGCTAGGACGGCTTCGTCAACAAATTCCTAAACCATAAACTTATGGATTTTAGTCCAAATCAGAAGTAAAAATACTTCTGGCTATAGTGCGACTCAAACCCTGACCCTCTGCACTGGGAAGGAAATAATCAAATTTGGTTAAAAAAAGTTATAGCAAAAGAAAAATAATTTATTTATATGGCAAAAATTATAAAAAATAAGGGACGTGTTTGATGAGAATTAAATTTTTTTAAAATATATTTCTTTGAATGGAATTTAGAAATTTTGTAGCCATTATCATGGGGAACCCTAAGTGGGTTGTTGTCCGTTCTCTCCGGTCAGCGTGGTATAGGCAATTAACCCCGTGCTAAATGTTTCGTAAGCGATAGCGCAAGAACCCGACCAGGGACCGGAATTATATTCATACTGTAAGAAAACTATAATCTTTCCTCTTTGCGTGGATATACAAAAACTCTGCTCTATCACAAATATTAATGACATTTGTTTTGAGTTGAAGTAACTCTACATTTACACTGTTGCCAAACCTTCCAATCTGCTTATGAAAAGCACGTAAAAACTTTTTGGGTCCTGCATCAGCATAACATTTGGTATTCGACTTGCTTTGTAGCTACTGTGAGGTCACTGGGTTGGTACTATATTATACATTACTAAAAAAATATCCTTCAATTTTGCCAACAAATCTTGAATGCGAAGTACATTTAGCAACCATGGACAGGCGCGTGGGTATGCGAGGATGCCACAGCTGCACACAACGTGGCGCGCCTCGCTTAGGTTGCCGCTCAGTCAGAGTACTTTTGCGACAGCGCGCAAACATGGGTCCATTTAACTCATAAATTTTAAATTTTAGGAAGCGTCATCGAGCAAGTAGAATGCCATCATCTTCTTTAAAAAATTATGCATCTGGTGATGTTATTGGTATAGATTTCTTTTGCGCGAGTCAAAGATACGGCGAGTTACATTTTGTACCATGCTAATTCTTATGGGCGCTGAGACCAGAGAGAACCAATTTCCTTTCCCCGCCTTCAAAACTTAGGTTCCCTATTGTGTGTGTTTTTAAAAATCAATTGACATCAATTGATCGAGTGTTTAATAAAGAACGTGTTATAATTAGGAACACTTTTCATCCTCATACACGTAATTATAGCGTTCAAAAAAGTTATTGATTTTACACTCCAAGATATATTTATTTAATGGAGGTTTGGTTTATTATCCGTAACAAAAAAATCCCCAACATTGACATTGCACATTTTGATTTGATATTTTTTTTCATTCAAAATAAGCTTTTTAAACTTGTTTGGGTTCTTGGTGCTTGGTGAATGTTTAACAAATAAACAATAATACAAGATGAATGTCACAACGACGTGAGAAACTAGAAGCACTTCAACCGGGTTGGTCATATTGCCCCGTCTGTGATATTGAAAGTTGACAAGATGATTTAATGGTGTGTTTGATGATTAGATTGTTTTTTTAAATGTTTATAACAAAATAAAATGAATTTGATGATGTAATAGCAAAACAAAAGTTATTTATAAGAATAATTCCCTAATGGCAACACTTGGGCACTTTAATGTTGATACAAATGAGTGGATTGTGCCATCGACATCTCATAGGAGGCCTCCACCCAAACAACTCTGGTCATGTGAAAAAAAGGGAAAATGCTAAAGAGATCAATGATGTACTATCAAGGCACCCCAAAAACCAAACGGTGCATTGATCAACCCAGACCTACAAGCTTTGGTTAAAAAATATTGATAAGATCGCCTTCCACAAGTCCAGCATCAATTACCTCAAACAATTCCACGAAAAAATCCCTTCAACAACGACGTGAGAAGCTAGGGCGCTTCAACCGGTTAGGTCATATTGCGCCACCTGTGATATTGAAAGTTAATGAGATGAAAATATGTGTTGATGATTACATTGTTTTCTTAGTGTATATATCACAAAATTAAATGAAGATGATGATGATAGTAATAGCAAAACAAAAGTTATTAATGTGAATGTAAATAAAATAAATTTTAAAAAAAGTGTATTCATGATTGCGAATTAAATTTTGTTAAATAGATTACTTTGGATGATAATTTTTGTAATTTTGTCGCCGTTATCATATGATAGAAGTTTTTCATATAATTGGAAAAGATCAAGATTGGAAGATATTTGGTTTCATTCTGCTAGCATATGATGTACGGTAAAGGTACATCACATGTGTCACATATGGGAATAACCTTTTTTCTGGTTAAGAGATATCCGTGTGTTAGGCGGTGTGCCCTATACAAGTCTAGACAATACCCCCTCTTCTCTACGTGAGAGGAGAGACGGAGGTGCACGAATTTTGTTAGTCAATGTGGCCATCACACTACGCAATTTGGTATTTTACAACACATCCCCAAAATGCTTGTCGCAAATCCAACAATCTTGCTTGAATCCGCTCTTGACATCTGGAACGGGAAAATAGATTGAAATCAACGTCGCGACGCTGGGAAGCTTCCTTAGCAGCCCTATCAGCGTGTTCATTTCCCTCTATGCCCACGTTTTCCAGGTATCCAGCAAAACTCTATTATATACCTTAGAGGTTAGTTTTTCTAAATAGAATTGGATGTCTTGTACCAAATGATGACTTGAATACCTGAGTTCTATAGCTTGAAGTGAACTTAAAAATATCTGAACACAAAAGGTATTCTCCACAACGACAACGTAGAAGTATTAAAGAGCTTCAGGAGGCGAATACTCTGAGTGAAACTGAACACACGTCGCTTAGCTGAACGTTCATTAAGGTGAGCAACCTTCGCCAATCTGCTTATGAATAAAGCACGTATTAATAACATTTTGTCCGTGGCGATCATGCATAACATTTGTATTCGACTTACTTTGTTAGCTACTGTGAGGTCTACTGGGTGTACTATAGTATACATACTAAGTAATATAGATCATGTCAGTTGCAACAAAATCTTGAATGCGAAGTACTATTTCTGCAACCATGGACAGGGGCGCGTGGTATGGCGGATGGATGCCACAGCGGATGCACTACAACGTGGGCTGAGCCTCGCCTTAGGTTGCGCCAGTCAAGAGTAGAGTACATTTGCGACAGCGCGCAAACTATTTTTCTGGTCCATTAACTTTCATAAATAGTTTGCCACATTTAGGAAGCGTCATCGAAGCACAAAGTTACGCAATGCAATCATCTGCTTTCATCAATAAATTATGCATCTGCTATTGTTGGATGTTATTGGTATAGATTTCTTTTCGCACGCTGTAGTCATAAAGATACGGCGAGTTACATTTCGTACCATGATAATTCTTATGGGGCGCTGAGACCAGAGAGAACCACATTTTTCCTTCCCGCCGTCAAAACTTAGGTCCTCTATGGTGTGTGTTTTTAAAAAATCAATTTTGGACATCAATTGATTCGATGTGTTTGGGGGGGGGGGGGGTATTGTGTTTAATCAAGAACTGTTATATAACTAGGACAACACCATTTTTATCCCTCATTACACGATAAATCCGATAGCGTTTCCAAAGTTATTGATTCACGTACACTCCCAAGATATATTTATTAAATGGAGGTTTGTTTATTTATCCGAACAAAAAAAGCCCCCCATACACTGGACATTGCACATTTGATTTGACAGTTTTTTTGACATTTCTAGATATAAGCTTTTTAAACTTGCTGCGTTCTTGGTGCTTAGGTGACTGTGCAAAAAGAACTAACTAAACATAATTACACAGATGAAGTGTCACAACGACGCGGAGAAACTAGCAAGCACTTCACACCCACCCCCCCGTTTAGGTCATATTGCCCTTTTCGTTCTGTGTATTGATATTGTTATGTTGATCATTATGTGATTTAATGGTGTGTTTGTCTATTGTAGATGTTTTTTAATATTGTTTTAATCTAAAATATAAATGAATTTGATATGAGTAATAGCAAAACAAAAAGTTATTCTATAAGAAATAATTCAGTGAATGGCAAACGACTGACAGCTTTGATGTTGATAAGCAGAGAGTGGATATGTGCCGATATACTATGGGACATATAAGGTAGCTAATTTTATTTCATAGGGAACTGGCATCAGACACACCCAAACAACATATGGTTCACTGTGAAAACTACGCTGAAAATGCTAAAGGAGAGCAATGATGTTAATATCAAAGGGCACCAAATACCAAATGACGGCAATCGGTGCATTGGATCAAACCCAGACCTACAAGCTTTGGTTAAAAAACTATTAGAATAAGATAGCGCACAACTTTCCACAATCTAGCATCACTACCTACGAAAACAGATTACACAAAAAAAATACCATTCAACAACGGACGTGAGAAGATAGGGCGCTTCAACGGTTAGTGTCATATTTCGCCGCCTGTGATATTGAAAGTAAACGAGATGGAAAAAATATGTTGTTTGGATGATTAAATTGTTTTCTTAGTGTATATATAACAAAATAAAATGAGATGATGATGATAGTAAAGCAAAACAAAGTTTTTCTGTGAATGTAATAAATAAATTTTTAAAAATGTGTATTCCTGATGAGAATTAAATTTTGTTAAATAGATGTACTTGATGCTAATTTTTGTAATATTTGGCGTTTAGTCATATGATAGACCAGTTTTTCATATATAATTGGAGAAAGATAAAGATTGGAATATTTGGTACATTCTGAGCATATGATTGTACAGGGATAAAGGATCAGTCACAATGTGATCCACAAGATGGGGAATAACCTTTATCTCTGTTAAGAGATATCCAGATAGTGTTAGGAGCGTGTGTGCCCTAAGACGAGTACTAGCACAATACCACCTCTTCTCTCGTGAGAGTTCGAGATCCGTAGGGTTGCACAGAATTGTAATCTTCATGTGAGCACAACTTTTTTTACGACAATTTGATGATATATATAGAGCAACAATAATCCCATAGATGCTTAGTCGCCAAATCCAACAATCTTGCTTTGAAGCACACGCACTCTTGACATTGAGTGAACGGAACTAGAGTAAAACACGACGGTCGACGACGCTGGAGAGATTCCTTATAGCTAGCCCTATCAGCAGTGTTCAGTCCCTCTATTTGCCCACACAGTGTCAGGTATCCAGCAAAACTCTATATATAACCCTTAGAGGTTAGTTTTTTCTAAATAGGATTGGAGTCTCTGTACCGAAATGATGACTGGAATACATGAGTGCTATAGCTGAAGTGAACTTATAAACTATCGGACACACAAAAGGTACTTCTCCACAAACGACAACGGAGAAGTGATTAAAGAGCTTCACGGAGGGGAATAACTCGCAGTGAAAAACGGAACAAACGTCGCTTACCTTGACAAACGTTCATAGTTAAGGTGGAGCAATAAAAGGCACTTCTAACCTTGTTGTCAAATTTTGGAGCCATCTGTGAATACCAAAGTAAACCTTGATGTTCAAGGCAAAAATCTCTCTAAAGTAATTTTGTAATTTTGAATACACTATCGCAAGTAGAAGTTTTTTATCAAAACGATCAAAGGTTCCAAAATATATTAATCGGCTCTGGTGTTTAACAACAGGCGCGGTTATTGCTAAATACAAATTAATAAAAACTTTTGGCGATGAAATTCTATAAGATAAAACAAAAGTTTACATCTTAATCCCGTGTGGACACGAGATGCCTTGGGTTGTTATCAATCGTGTTCTGACATAAGTCGCTGTTATAATAATCATTCCGATTTCAATTACATTTCGTCATTAACTTATGGGTTCTAGCATACAACTTTACAAGGGCCTAAGGGGAGTAAGTTACTTTTGCTCTCGGACGGGAAAGCCATCCTTGGTGTGCGGACCGGGGCCTATGTTTATAAACTAAGGCGACAAACTCAACTAGTGCAACTTATACACTTTTCGCTGCATAAATAAACTGTTGAAACGGAGTAAGTGAATGTAGGCACAACCTCTTGCTGCAATCGTGCCTAATAGCACCTAGTTTTAGGATTGTAAGTTGAGTGTTGCACAGTGAAATGAAAAGTAGCGATATTTATCTGAAGAAATACTATGTATTTTACTGCGTTTACATTATGCTGTCAAAAAAAAACAATTGTTGGGAGTTAATGAGGTTTTACGCAATGAGCCCACGCTCGTATGTTCAATGGAGTCGAGATGGCAGGAGGACGAATGTTTTTATCGGTAGGGGGCATCGGGAGCATTTTTACTTTTTTAATTTGCGCCACATCCCAAATCCCATGTCGCAAATAAAAATCGTTCCTCTATCCACCATCCGTCAACGCACTGATAGAACCTTAGAGTTTAGTTTTTCTAAAATTTTTGAGTTTATTTGGATAATGGGCGCGTTAAATGCTTATAGGTCATTAGCACCAACCACTAGTCTAGATGGTTTTGGGGGAGGGCCAGTAGGATGCGTTTTAAAACAAGCTCATGGGTAGGTAAGGACGACGAGACCCGACCGTGAGAATACTAGGGCGCTTGCTATGAGCGCTGTCAACCGGTGAGGTTCATATTGCGCCCGCCTGTGAATGAATAAATGAGAAGGTTATATGCATGGTATTTTTGATTATAAGATTGTTTTCTAAGCGTATAAACAACAAACATAAAATGATTGGATGATGACAAGTAATAGCAAAATAAAAGTTATGTTTGAGAATGAAAAGAAAGAAAAGAAAGAAAATATGTATGATGTGAATAAAATTTTGTTATAATAGATTAAAGGATGAGAAATCGATTATGAAAGTTTCGCCAGTTGTTATCATATGATAGAAGTTCTTCATATGATTGGGAGAGTGGAGAGATAAATGGCATGCGCAAGGCATCATATTTGGTAATTCTGCAGCATATGATGTATGAGTTAAAGGTATATCACATGTGTCACATATGGTGAATCAACTTTTACTCCTGGTTAAGAGATATTCGTTGAGTTTAGATCGGGTGGGCTATTCGAATTCTATGACAATACCACTCTTCTCTACGTGAGAGCCCGAAAACGTGTGATGAGGACGATCGTATTTTTTATAAGTTCATTGTGGGGCATCATACTACGCCAATTTGTTATTTTGTCAAACAAATCCCAAGTATGCTGGTCGCAAATCTCAAACAAATCTTTGCATGAATCCACTCTCGAAGCTTACGTGGAGTAATGTAAAAGATTACTGAACTCATAGTGCAACACAATGTAAATACCAGGCATAAAAATTTGCAAATTATGTAGAATTGTAATGAGACATTTGAAAAATATACTGGCTCCACAGATGGGGTCTTACTATTTAACTATAATTATAATTAAATAATATTAATTGGTTAAATTATGTGACCCAAAGACACGAGTTTCAAAGCCGGCCAATATGATAATAGTCACTGTTGTCTCAAGTTTAAGAGCTTTTTCTACATTTAAAAAGGAATATAAAAAATAATATATTGAAAAAATATATTGCATTAAAGATGTATACATAAGTTATAGTTAAAAATGTTGCGCATTTTTCGGAGTTTTTAGTTTTTGAAACCAGAAAGATCAACGTCGAAAGTAAAGAGTTCTTCCTGAAATCTAATAATGATATTTCACAGTGTTCACAAAAGAGCCGCGGTAAACTATAATTAATATATCCATTTTTTTTTTTTCAATTTTCAATAACAGTCAATCAATATATTTAAAACACAAAATAAAAAACTATGGCGAAATATGTTAACTGATGGGTATAAAATATGATACCAACGTAAACAAAAATTTAGCAATCTTAAACGCTTTTGTAATCGAGAAATTTTCGAAACTAACTGGCTTCAAAAAGCTAAATGTTAAGTATACTTAACTTATTAATTGATTAATTATTCACATTAATTAGTTAATTTGTTCCTGAAAATTTTCAATAAAGTGAAGACCAAAATTTGCATAGTGTGTGGTATCAATTTAAAGAATTTTTTTACCAAATTAAGAAAACAACACATTTAAAAATTATATATTGAAAGATTACATGTTATAGTTAAATATGTTGATTTTGTGATTTTGTCGTGTTTCTAAGTGTTTAAATGAACAAAAGATACAACCTTAAAGTAACACATTTTTTTCTAATCCACATGAATAAACAGTGTTGCTCACAAAGAACTCGTTTACTACAATATATTGATTCATTTCACAATTTCAAATAATAGTAACTTCAGCAGATATATTTACCACAAAAATTAACAGATTGTTTCTTCTCTTAAATTGAAATAGTTACAGGAACACCATGTGTTGTGTGACGTAGGCAAAATTGCATCAGTTTGACTTGTTTAATATCAATCTGTAAAGATTTTGTCAAGTAAGAATTCGAAAATCACGGGCTCCAAACTGAGTTTTGAGTAGTAAGGAGTCACGTTCGCGTATTTATATAGTGGTATCTAGCCATATTTATCACGGCGGAGGGATTGTTGCATGTGCCAAACGAAATACTGTCACGATTTCGCTTCACCCAACAAAATAGCTCCGGTACTTGTGGGGTTTGAGGGCGCTTGTTGGGTGACAAATACTTTCATTGATACCAAAAAATGTACAAAATTAATCGTTCACTTTAAGATTTTTGTACAACAATTAAAAGTAATTACTTTAATTAATCACTTCATGTTTAATACTCAAAACTCAGTCGGGAGCCAGTGATTTTTCGGAAATTCTTATTACAAAATCTTTAAGATTTGATATCAACTAATTGTCAAATGATGCAGTAATTGCTACGTCACACAACATAACAGTGTTTCTGTAACTTTTCAATTAAGAAAAAATTTAGTTAATTTGTGTAAAAATCTATGGATAATAACTATTATTGGAAAAATTGATCTCTTATTAATATATATTACCAGCTGAGTTATAGTTAGCACTATGTTTGTTATCATGGATTAGAAGTAAATTAACTGTATAAGTTGTATCTTTGTGTATTCATTTCACAAACAAAACTAAAAAATCAACACAAAATAAACATAATTGAAGCTATATAACATAAATAAATATTGTCAAATATTTTGTTATTGTATTTTTTTCTTAATGTTGGTGACAATTTGCCTCATTTTTGATATCCAAAAACATGAACAAATTTTAACCTTCACTTTAATATTTTAGGACACCAATTAAGTAATTAATTGTGATTAATCAATTCATAGGTTAAATACTGACAACAAAACTCAGGCCTGGATTGCCAGTGATTTTCGAAAATCTTATTACAAAAAACTGGTGTAAGATTGAGAGTAAAACAAAGTGTCAAATGATGAATTTTGCTACGTAACACAACAGTGTTCTGTTAAAATTTTTTCAATTTAGAAACATATCATGTGTTAATTTGTGTAAAAATTTGTAAGTAACTATTATTGACAAATGGAAAATGAAACACTAAATTATAGTAACAGTTCACTTTTGTGATAACACTGTGATACATGTGTTAGAAGAAAATTTTACTTTAAAGTCGACTTTTTGGTCAAAAACTAAAAAAACACAAAATCAATCATATTTAACAGATAACATGTATATATTGCAATATATAGGTGTCAATGTATGTTTTTTTTCTTAATGGTGGGTAAAAAAATTCTTGTCAATTGATACTCAAACACTGTGAAATATTATGCTCGTTCCACTTTGAAAATTTAGACGAACTTACACTAATTTAAGTCAATTAATCACATAGTTAATAGTTATGAATACTTAACATCTTAGCTTGGAGGCCAGTTATTTCTCGAATATCTTCATTGACAAAAGCTTAAGATTGCTAAATTTTTAAGTTGTCTCAATTTTTATACCATAGTTAGACTATATATTTATCCGCAATATTGCACGTAAGTGTGTTATAATTATATTTTAATTAGGTTATTGAAAAATTGATAAATAGGATATGATATAAAATTATAGTACCAGCTCGTTTTGTGAACACTGCCTGATATCAGTGGTTAGAGAGAAATTTTACTTTAACGTTGATATTTTGGTTCAAGATGAGCTACTAAAAAATCAGAAAACAATGCAACGATTATATAACGAGTAACTTATGAAGATTTATACAGATATATATTTTCAGAATGTAATTTTTTTTCTTTTTAAAGGTGAGAAATGGCCCCTGGTTAATAATACCAAAAACATGAGCACTAGATTATTGCACGTATCTGAAACATCGTAGACAGTCACATAATTGAGGACCCCCAATTAATATAAAGTAATTAATGTAGGTAAGGTAAAATAAGTAAAGACACCATACGTGGAGCCAGATTATTTATCAGAATTCGATAGATTACAAAGTACTAATACATAATTGCAATTTTAGACTTAAACGGATGGAGTTACTCATCATTTGCACTATAGTTGTAGTTTAGGAAAGACACCAGTATCAATCCCAACTATCTGAACGGAGGACTAGATTGAAAACAAAGTAGAAGCGAACGCTAGGAAGACTTACCTTAAGCAGCCCAATCAGCGTGGTTATCATTTCCCTCTATAGCACAACGTGTCAGGTATCCAGACCAAGAACAAAACTGTAACATAAACCCAAAAGATGTTTAGTTTTTCCTAGATAGAATTAATGTGTATTTTGTCGAAAAATGAATTTGATTACATAAATATTACGGTTTAAAGTGAAACTGAAGAAAGAACAACAATGTATTCTGACCGACCATCATCTCGCCTCTAGAGTCGGGAGAGTAATAACTCACAAAATGTGTACCAGATCCCTCCTATAAATTGAAATTGATTAGGTTGAAGAGCGTGTCAACGTCTTAGGTTCATATGCGCCTCCGCGAGAATAGTTTATAGTTATTTAATAACTATAAAAAATATTCAAAAGGGGTGTATGTAAAACCGTAAGGGGTGGGACGGTCAGATTGAAGCATGATGTTGCGAGAAGATGATCTTTTTATCTTATACAGCAAGCAGGAGTGGGGGTGTTTGCAAAGGTGTCATACGACAGTATCATGAAAAAGCGTAGTGTAGTTATAAAAAAAACTGATGCATATCAGGTGATATAAGTAATCCCCTGACTAACAAGTGCCAAAATTGATTGGGCTTGGTATGGGAACTTGGTTGTCGATTCTGAGATAACCATAAACCTTAACCCAATCTGAAATCCATGGGGGACCAAGCTGTTAATTTTTGAATGACGGTATTCTGTTTAATGTTGATATTTCCAAATGTGAATGTTTCAATACATTATGTATGTTTGTATGTTTATTTTGTTTATATATTCATTTTATAAATCATTGTTAATAATAATAGTAGATATTGATCTATCATTAATTAATGAATAATAATAAACTACAAATATTTATTATGGTCAAACTAAAATAATGGAATTGGTCAACACTTTCTAGATCTTCACCACTTTGCAGTTGAGCCACTTGTATCTTCCTCGTTTATTCGGCCTGGGGCCCCCCTTTTTTTTAAAAAAAAAAAATTGGGCATTTTGTATGGTAAATATCATGACTTTTCTTTTAGGAACGTACACGGCATGGATGTAAGCATTCAAGTAGAAGAAATAACTTTTATTACAATGATTCAAAATAAAATCGCTATTAGTTAAAAAATAAGGAAGGTTTGAGCATGCAGGTTATATCAATTATGACACAACAAAGAAAACGATACCTCATTTGTGGGTACTATAACAACCAGCTCGTATGCACCTCCAAGACGTCAAATAAAATAAAATTCACATTTTTAATGGCTTTTGTTGTACTTTTGGCTTCTCAAAAAACTTTATCCATTGGGGGCCCACGCAATCCAGTTCTCAAACAACACACGTAATTAAATAAGTGTTAGATTTCCATTATCTCAGCTTCCAGTGCATCTAATCCCCAATACAGTCTTGTAGCCACATATGACGACTCACATGAAGACCATGACTGACCAATCGGGCGAATTTGGCTTCTCCAACCAAATCCATGGAGGGCCCAAAAAAAACTCGATACGTCCTAAAAGGCCAGCCAGCACCCACCCACGTGCTCGTAACGTGAAGAAGAAAGTTTTAGTTCCCCCTCCCCCATAAAGTATTAGAAAGTATTTGTGTTGAACGATCTTGGGACGTTCAATAAACTTTCTAGACGCGATCAGTAGTTATCGGGATGAACACTTCAAATGCGGTTCATCTCATAGTAAAACAACCATCGATGGCTCAAAGCAAGTTGCAGGTTTCAGTAGTTCCCTGGTTTTCGCGGCGGGGCAACCACTGGGTAAAATTGGTAAAGGCCAATGAAAGCTACTGTGGTATTCAGGGCTTAATTATTTTTTATTTTAAATTGAATGTGGTTTACCCGCCGCTCAGCGAGCTAGAAAGGGCCATTGTAGGGCACAAATTTCCTCTTTGCCGTGATACAGCTTCACAACAAACACACATAAGTTGCAATTTAAAGAAAACGATAAGACATAAAAAGAGAAAACAAGGTTGTACATTCTAGACATATAAACGGTGAACAGATAGTGGAAGCAGAGGCCGCGCGTGGCTTGGCCCGGTGCGCTTCCGCGCCACCTAGAAACAATTCTATATACCTTACTAGCTAATGCTTGGTTGTCTTTTTAATGATACAGAGCCATGCTTGGGCTAGTCTTTCCTGGGCCCAGACGCTTATTGAAATGATAGATACATAGCCTTCACAATCATTGTTTTTTTTTCTCTAAACCCATTCACCATGGGTGGAGATACCCCACACCCCAAAAGGGGGTAGGGTTTACCCCCCTGGCTGTCTGGTTAAACGGCACTCGCGCCCGCTGCAAACCAGGTAGTCGCACGCCCAGCCCGGACGGACCTCATGGCCAGAGCTCGCCTCTAGTTTCACAGAGTACTCCTCTCGTTGCTTGTTGGAGTTTGCTTGAGATCGACTTCATCATTCTTTCTCGTCTTTACGATAAGGAAGTATACGACTTTGACAACAACGAACAGAGAAGACTAGGGTGCGCTTCAACAGGTAAGTTGCCATTTTTGCGCCCTTCTGATATTTAGGGTAAATAATATATTGTATCTTGTTTATTTCATGTTGATAAAATAAGAGTGATAAATATGTGAGTTGTAAGTAAAACGATAAGTTAATTCTTAGGAATTAATTTGACTAATTAGTCCCTTCTATTAGACAATAAAATATTTGGTGAAGTGATTTAATTTTATAATAATACAAAAACTTCGGATGTGAATCGAGAAAAATGAAGCCTGACTGCAGTATTTAAGACAGTTAGGTCCTTCGGGTAAGTTTAATAAGCCAAGGGTTGTTTTAGCAAGGGAATCATAGTTAGTTTATTTTGTATTCGGGCCTTTTCTGTAATGTATTCTGATGAATTGACTGGTTTATTACACTTGTTCATACAATGAGTTTATTTTTGAATTACAACCCTTCTTGTTTGTTTAAAAAATGTCAATAATCATACAGGACAAGCCACTATAAATTAGAATTGTGTGAAATACCCAACCCTTCTTGTGTGCGTTGTTGCGAGTAAAGTATATGTCCTATCGCATGGGAGATCACACAATTTTGGCACCAGGATAAAATATGACCAACCTCTGCTCGATGAAATGTGTCACCATGTGTGTTGCTGTGTGCTGTTATGTAATGCCATCGTAAGGTGGGGTCACACAAAAGGGGCCACGAGAAAAACTGATCCATAAATCTCTCTGCTCGGATGAAGGTACCATTGTTGTGTTGTACAGTGTGCGAGTATATTGCCCATACGCAAGAGGGGTCAACAAGGCACTCAGAGGCAACAACATAAATGACAAATATCTCTCGCCTCGATGAAGGTTCACACAAACACTTCATCATGGAAGTTACACCGATACGTGCACGGATACTATAGGGCGCTTCAAACCGGTAGGTCTCATTTATAGCGCCGGACTGTGATATTTTAGCTAAGTAAAACAAGTTTGTTGTGTTTTGATGTTTATATTAGCTTTCTAGTTTTAGTGAAAAAACAAAAAAAAACGAATATAATGTAGTTTTTTTTTAAATTAAGGGGCTCGTCCAACGGTGAGGTCATAAATTCGCCGTCCGTTCTAGCCTTGGGTGGATATGTGGAAGATTTTTTTTTTTTTTGGGGGGCTGGGATTTACGACGGCGTCAACCGTGTAGGTTCAAATGCACCACTCCAGCCAGGGGATTATGGGTGAGTGAGGAGGCCACCATCGACTGTTCAAAACCAGCCAATGAGTAGGGGGGGAAGTGAGAGGCCTTTCACGTCGCTGGTCTAGTTGTGCTGTTAGACCAGCGCGCAATTCGTTCTTGTTTTCATTGTTTTCTCTTTTTTTTTCCATTTTCGTGTTAGTCAGTGTGTGAGGGTGGGTGAATCTAATTAGTAGAAGGGGTATGGTTTTTTTTTGGTCCCGGATGCGACGTTTTCCAAAGGTCTCGCCTTAGTGTCGGATAGTAAAGACGTGCAATACAGTACGTAGCTGATGTTTGGGAAGCGGTGGTCTTTTTCCTCTTGAATCGGCCTTATAAACGATTATCAGAGACCATGCTCGGAAGGCAAATTTCTACCCCAGGCCCAGACGGGGTGTGTTATAGTAGTAGGTGTTTATATGGGTTTGCTAACAAGAAGATCTGGCAGCAACAGTAACTGGTAGTAGGAGGATGGTCAGCGGTCCATGGTACAGTGGCAAAACATCATAGATGTGTAGAGCATGGTGAAAAACCCACCTTATGTCAATCCAGAATCACCATTGAATCCCAGAAACAACAGCCCTAGTCGTTGACTAGCAAAACGGGTAGGTGGAGGGGAGATATAAATTAAAAAACTCTTCAGAATGACAATCAGGTTGGTAATAAGGGCGATAAATATAAAAAAAAGAATAGTGTAAAGTGGAACCACGAGACTCTGGTATAACTGAAGTGCGATTTGGAATTTCGAAAAAACAAAAATCTGACGGACGTGTGAGAAACTAGGGCGGGTACACAGGGGATTAGGTTATGTTAAGCCGCACTTGTCCTGTGATGATTGAACGTTAATAAAATGAGTTACATTGGTGTGATTTGTGAACGACAGAATTTTTTGTTTCTGTTGATTGGAGAAGAAATGAGAGTTATGGGTGTGTTGAATGTAATAGCAAGGACAAATAAACTAATATGTGACCAAAGTTCAATGAAAAACAATATGAAAAAGGAATTTAGTATGATCGTGAATATACATCTATTGTAAATCATAAAGATACTTTTTTACATGCAGAAGTAAGAAAGGGTTGCATGTCGCCGTTATGCATGGATAGAAGTTCTTTGGCATACGAAATGAGAGAGTGATCAACATTGGAGTTGCCAAGTTCATCATTGTGGTATCATTCATAGATAACCTACGTATGAGGTATAAAAAATGGGTTTATTGTAGAAGATAGAGGCGCTTCAAACCGTTAAGGTCATATAATGCTCTAGGGCCTAGCGCAGAAGGGGTAGGGGGAGGAAAGTAAGGAGACTTACGGTCTGCAAGTCGTCAGAGACACTGTCATCTTCACGTTAATGGCTGCCTATTGTCATTCGTCGTCGGGGGGCTCAGGTTCATGAGGGAAAAGGACGGGTCCTCGACGTTCGATTGCCAGAGGTCGCTACTCTGTTTTGGAAGTAAACTACTCATCTTGCAAGGCTATTCTAGAGATGGATCGCTTTATATTTCTCACCAATTTCGTCCTTCTTTCAATTTGTATCTCGTGATCAGTTCGTTGTCGCAATTAGTGCGATCTCCCGCACGCCGTATATTAAAATGGCCAGAGGCTTCCACTCTAGGTTCCGGGGAAAAGTACACGTATCCCATTTATACAACGGTGTTGTTTTGTTTATTTAGAATTAAGGACGCGTCAATCTCGTATAGGGTCATTTAATGCTCCTCTCTACCCCAAGATATGTAGGAAGGAGGGGGGCCCATGCAGTGTCAGAACCCAAGTCCATGGGTAGGGCAGGTAGTAAGGGGGGGTTGGGCGTCGGTCATTCGCCGTATTTCTCATCATTCGTTGTGTCCCTTGCTCTATTCGTCGGGGAAATCGTTCAAGAGAAGAGGACATGGTTCCCCGGACGATCGATTGCCAGAGCTCGCTTCTGGCTTCGTGGGAGTAATAGATACTACCCCCCGACCTGACAATGGCTGCACGTTCTGGCGAAGATTTTAGACATTTCAAAACGACGATGTGAGAAACTAGGTGCACTCAAGCGGTAGGTCATCTTGCGCCGATTGTGATATTGAAAGTTAGTGAAATGAGTTTTTGGTGCATTTGATGATCGTTATTGTTTCCTCGTTTTAAAAGAAAAGGAAAATTAAGGTGATGATAGTAGGCCCGATAGCCCGAACGACGAGAAAGTGACGGACACATAGGGCGGCTATCACACCGGTTAAGGTCATTATTGGCCGCCTGTGATGTGCAAAGTAAATTAGATATGAGTTTAATGCAGGTATGTGTTATGTTATGATTAGATTGTTTTCTAAGTGTATAAATATACAAAATAAATTATATAGATGAAGAAAGTAAAGCAAAATAAAGTTATGTATGTAAAATGTGAATATAGAAAGAAAAGCAATTTTGAATAGAAAATTAAAGAATAGTGTATGAAGTATATGATTTATAAGTTGTTAAAATAGATTAATTTGAGGTTATGAGATTAAATTTGGAAAGTTTTGTGGCTCTCGTTATCATATGATAGAAGTATACTTCATATGATTGGGAGAGATCAAATTGCGATTGCGCAAAGGATCATCATTCTGGTAGCATGTCTGCTAAGCAAATGATGAGGTTAAAAAAAACGGTTAAAAAGTTGTACATCACATGATGAAGTCACATAATGGGAATTAACCCTTTTCATCTAGGTTAAGAGATATCGTGGTATTAGGGCGTGTGTGACCCTATACGAAGTCCTAATGACATATACACTCTCTTCTTGGATGTGTGAGAGGTCGAGACGGTTCGGTGGGTACGAATGGTTTTGTTAGTTCAATGTGGGCATCACATTCTACGCAATCTAGTTATTCTTACAAACACATCTCAAGATGTTGGTCACGCAAAATCTCAACAATCGTTGCTCTGTATTCCACTCTTGACATTCTGGAAACGGGACACTAGAATGAAATCAACGTCGCGACGCTGGGACAGCTGTCTTATGCAGCTCCGGATTAATCAGCGTGTTCATTTCTCCTCTATGCCCACGGGTCAGGTATCCGCAATAACCTCCTTATTATATACACCCTCAGAGATTATTTTGCTTTATTCTAAATAGCAATGGCTGTCTTTGTACCAAATATGACTTGAATCACATTGAGTTCTATAGCTTGAAGGGAAACGTAAAACATCTGAACACGAAAATGGTATTCTCCACAACGACCAAGCAGTAGACAACTGATTTAAAGCAGCTTCACGGATGGCGGAATAACTTCTGCCCAGAGTGGAAGGAAAATATATGAAACACACGTCGCTTAGCCTGAAAACGTTTCAGTTAAGGTGGAGCAAAAAAAAGGCCATTCCAATCCTTGTTGTCAATTTTGGAAGCCATGTCATGAATACCAAAGTAAACCTTTGATGTTATATGGCAAATCTTTAAACGGTAGTTTTGAATTACACTATCGGCAAGTAGAGTTTATCAAAAACGACATTAAGCGGTGAAAATATATAATCGGCTCTGCTGAGTGTAAACTAGGAGCGGGTTATTGCTAAAATACAATATTAAAAACTATTGGCGATGATAATATCTATAACGCACTTAACATAGCAATAAAGTATTATCATCTTAATCTCCGTTGTGAAAGAGATTGCCTTGGGTTGTTAGCAAAGTCTTAATATTACTATACCTAAAAGTGTCATGGACATATGTCGTGTTAAAAAAATAACATTCCGATTTGCTGAGAGATGGTTAGTGCATAGCTTTAAGGTCATATTACATCACGTAACCATCAAGAGGATTTCTCCGTTCTGCCGAAAGGGGCACACCTGCCTCGGAGCATAACAAGTGGTTGACTATGCCGGGGTCTTTGTTCGGGAAATGACATCAAGAGCAAATACGAAGACACCACGAATGGATGGTACAGCGTGTCTAGACACGTTTAAGGTGTTGTGTACTTGCTGAAGAGTCTACGAAAATACCAATAGTACATACCGTTGGCTCATGCAAACTACGAGATGCCGTAAATGTCAACATGCACAAGTTCATAATCTGCACCCCACGAGAACTTATGAGAACTTATCAGATAGGTTGATTTTCAACAGCATATTTTTTATGCGGAAACTCAATACACCCACGTGAGCAGATTTCCATATGTTAGCTTTTGTGGCAATACACCATGCACAGAAGAAGGACGGACATTGTTTTGAATAGAAGTTCTACATTGTTTTATTGAAAAGCCGATAGTTGAGGGTTCGATTTGGATTCCTTGAAGACAGGTCAAAAGGTGAATGCACGATCTTTTCGGGAGGAGGGAATTCGCTGTCCCCCGCGATTCGGAGCCATTGCAGCTTCCACCATGGTTTCTAATCACCACAATTTGCACGTGTCTTTGAGCTGTGGATAAATTTACCCATCTGTAGAAGATTCCCAGTGTCATCTACAAATAGGCACGACATTAGGCTGCATTAGAGATACTAATACACCTACCACGTTTTATTCCAATAGCAAAAACAGTCAATACCGAAACGGGATTCTGAGCCTTGTGGTTTTTTTCTACACACTGGTTTCCAGTCGCAGAACGATTCGGACAGTACATTTTAACCACTGCACACTATTAAATTCTATGTCATTTAACAAGATATTTCTAACGAAATATTTTAGGATTTTGCCTCTAAGAACTCCACTCGTGAACTCTGTTGAAGTACCTATGGTATACCCTCCAGGGTTGTGTCGTAGGCTTTTTCAATGTCAAAAAGCACATCCATACGACTGCGTGTTTTGTTGCCAACATAGACTTCTTCTTGAAAAACGGCTCGAATCGAATACCAATGTTGGATCGATGGTGCAAACGATCGTTGACAAATCCACATTGGGTACGTTCGCCAATGTAAACCGCGGTTCTCGTTTAGGCTTTTGTTTTGTTTGACATAGCAAATGATTCGTGTTCGTTTCGATATTCCCTCTTTTAACAGCCCCCCCCTCCCCCCCCCAGTAATCTCCAGCTATCACATAGTCGTTATTGTTGATGTATCTTTGTCGAATATTTGCATACTAGCGATACTTGTCAGAGAAATTTAGGGTACACGATATGATAGTCGGCATCAGGACTTATCTTTTGTGGGTGTTAAAGAAGTGGAATTAAGATGGGCACGTACGCAAACTACCGGGAAATATGTCAGATAAACCACAAACGATATTAAAACAAATACACATTAATAACTCCTAATGAGCGGATCAGTCAGGTGCACAACCCGTGCGTTGTGCATTTTGTCTTTCTCCCACGATGGTGCGGAGTGTCACCGTAATGAGCTAACGACCATATCGGAGTTCCTCATCAAATGATAACGCTTTATTGTTGATGTGTTCATCATTTCAGAGGAAAAACAATATATAGTTTTCGATCTTTCAGTTACCTGTGTGTACTTAGAATTCTGCATTTCCTATCGGTGCATTGCTGACTTACCGATGGCAAAAAATTGTGTACCCAGGGACAGATTGAGCTGAAATTTTAAATAGACCTTCCGGGCGTTTATTATGCTAGAACGCTAACAAAATCAGCTAGATCACCTGCGATTTTATTAAACATACAAGAAATGAAATACATTGAAATAATAAATAGGATGCGAGATGTGTATAGATTTATTTTAACAGCAATGGTTTGTTGTTAAAAATATATTGTGCATTTTTTTTGTGCTTTTTTTTTGTTTTTTGGTGTATTCAGGCATGCGAGATATGGGGCTCGTCAATACCGCTTAGTAATAATTCGACCACAACTCAGGCTAGCGTGATTGAGAGTGAGGATCTCGGTAGCCCATGCTGGTCACAAAACCAGACCAGCGGCACTGGGAGAGGAGCAGCAGAGGCACTGTACACGTCGCGGTTCTCATCAACCAGTGTGCAACGTTTAACTGCATGTTCCTTGTTTTATCGTCGTCGGCAGGTCGTCCAAGGGGAAGGGTGAGGTGTGTCCGGACGTACGATGCATCAGAGCTTGGGCCTATTCAGCATTTCAAGGGAGTAGCATATAAAACCTATAGCTTATGTTTGGCGAGTGGACTTTTTCTCTTGAATCCCCTTTTACAGATAGCGGAGTCAATCCTTGGGCCATATATTGTGAATATTTTATGATAAATCGACCAAGCGTGTAATCGAATCTTGCACGCTCAAGGTACCCAAAATTCGGGGGGGTAGAAGAAAAAAATAAATAATAAATTTGATTAAGAGCCCCTCCCCACTCAGTTATAAAACTGTTTTCTGGGGGGTTTTAAATCAAGGACCAAGCAACCCTTGGGCCCCGACGCAATCGACGAGTGAGCGTAACCAACCAAAATCGATTTTTTAATAGGAAAATAGCAATCAGGGGGTTGGACATGCGAACCCCGCGGATCAACGCCAAATCAAAAGGCCGATTCTGAAAAACTCTAAAATTTTTTATTGCTTCTTGCTAGGGGGCTCCAAAAGTACCTTTTACAAACTTTTAAAGCAAGAACTGTGGCCGAAATCCAAATCATAATTTAAAAAAATTCTGACTTGGGGGAATCGAACCCTGACCTTCTGCTTTGGAAGCAGATCGTAACCACAGCCCAACGAGCCACAAAATACTAACGAGCCCCTTGAAATCTTTACAAAATTTCGTACTGCTTTTTTTTCCTTAGTATTTTTATAGACTACACTGCGAAAATATGCATTTAAAAAACATGTTTTATAAATTTTTAAATAAAAATATAAAAATGGCAAAATCTTTCCGACCAGGGATTGAACCCGGTTCCCATTTTTCGGTATTAAGGTCGTTTATCTTTTAAATGAAAAACACCAAGTCTTTTTTAACAGTGAGCGAGTCTGTTTTGAATAACGGGAAATCTGCCTACAAGTTATAAAAATTACTTACATGTTTGGGTTTTGAGATTTTTTTGTGAAAAATTCGCATTCGGCCTTAGACTGGTAATTTTTTTTTTTGTTTTTTTAATATTTGGGGAAAAACGCTCATTGACGCGTTGTACGAGCACGTGCTAAAGAGACCCACATTGCACTTTTTTTAAATTTTTTAAAATTTTTAGCTTTTCGCGTTTCCATATTAATTTTTATTGCCAGGTATTTGGGAAAAACCCGTGTGAATTTACTTTTTAAAAACCACCGCCATCTAGAGGGCCTTTACTCCTTGGGGGAAAACTTTTAAACTTTTGTTGACAAATATAGACGCTTCCTCGAAAGTTTTTTGATTCTTCTAGGTGGCAGTGCAAATTTGAAACTTCGCGCGTCTTTTCGTTTTCCATGGTAAAGTTCTTTTGTTTAAAGTAATTTCATCTACACTACTTTTCGGATCAAAAAAAAATTACATATTCGTACCGGGCACTCTAAAAGATTTGGCATCTCATTTTGTCGCCTTAAGTTTGAAAAAAAAACTTTCGATTACTTTAATTAACTTTTTAATTTTTTTGAACGATTTTGCCAAAAAACTAATGGCATTTAATCGAGAACGAAGCTTGCGGATGGTCAAAATTTCAACTCGCCCGGGCCTCCGTTCAAACAAATCAAGATGGCGTCCAAAAGGGTTTGTTTAAAAGTTAATAAACCCTTTAAAAAGTCCTATAATTGTTTTTACTGTACACGTCGGGGGTTCCCATTTTTACGATTCCGGGGCGCGGAAAACGAGGGAAAAATTTTTTGCGATAACGCCCAAGAAACGGAAGTGGGCCCCTTCCATTTACAAAATGGTCATCATCCGTCACGACTTGTATCGTAGTCGGCGGGTCGTCAAGACAAGAGGAAGATCCCCGGCGACGATTCCCAAGCTCGCTTCTATTTTTTTAGGGGAAATATCTACCCTCTTCAGCTGATTTGCGAGGTGGATTTTTTCCCTTTTAAAAATCGCCTTTTTGTAAGACCAAAGAAGAACAAAAGATCTGGTGGATACTCCAGTTTCAGGTTGTACACCAAAATTCTAGCTGATGTTTAAGACATCATTTTCACCTTTTTCCCTCGCCTGCTACGATTATCAGAGCGGTGCTTGTGGCCAATTTCTACTCCGGGCCCAGACTAAGGGAATATTGGTTTGTCAATTTTTTTTTTTTATTTATGTGTTTTTAACTGTGAATTCATATATTCATTGTATAAACGTTGGCAGTCACAAAGTGAGCTTGGAGCTATGTACCTTTTGCCATCCTTTTGGCACATTTAACTTAATAAATTTGTGTTAAGTAGTTTGGTATTTTTTTAGTTTTTAGAGCGCGTCAACCGTTAGGTCATAAAGCGCCACTCTAGCCTAGGAGATATGGGAGGGTCCCGGTGACGACGACTGACAGAGCTCGCCCCTTGTTTAAGTGAGTATTTCCTTAATTACTTGCTGATGTTTGCGAAACGGTGTTTCTCCTCTTTCCTCGACTGTTCCGACGAGCAGAGCCATCTCTGGGCCACTTCTACCGCGGGTCCTGTCTGCCCAGACGGGGGCGCCGACAAGGAGAAGTAACGCGCCTAGCAGCACGCTCAGGCTGACGCGGAGACGATTTTCAGACCCTCAGTTTTCAGGTTTTTACGGGTAAACAGTTTATAACATTGGTATCATATTATTTTCTTTATTACGTTAAAAAAGGATCAAATTATGAGATCCCAAAACGCGGATTTTTAGATTAGAAAATCAGTTTTGATTAACGAAATCGTGAAATCTCCATTATTAATTTTATTTTGGTGAAATTCGGGAATATATTCCGAGTGTACAGATTTATTTAGCTCTAGTTTTAATACTGCTAAAATACTTAGGAAACCAACGAAAACTTCAAAATCAGAAAAACGGCGTGAGAAACTAGGGCGCTTCAACCGGTTAGGTCATATTGCGCCGCCTGTGGAAATGAAAGTTGATGAGATAAATTAATAGCGTGTTTGATGAATAGATTGTTTTCTAAGTGTACATATAGGAAAATTAATTAATGGTGATTAGTAATACCAAAGCAAAATATTCATTTGTATGGAAAAAGTAAATAAATAACGGTTATGGTTATGTGTAAGATTTAATTAAATTATGTTAAACTAGGAAAACGCTAAAGTCCCGTCGCGTTGATGGATGAGCTATTTTGTAAGTTTTTTGTTTGCGTGGTATCTATTTACTTATTAAGTGCCTTTTTGAACGCATTGTTGGTAATTGTTGTCAAGTCTCTATTGTTACTTGTAAATTGTTTTTACAAACCTAAAAAAAAACTCACATTAAAACCTTTATTCTATTAATTCTGGCTAAGTTTTTCAACTTTTTCTTTCAAAAAGCAATACACCACCATTACCCTTAATGTCCATGTGAAATATGAATGTTGTAGCCCTACCTGTTTAGTCATAATTGGCCCAAACATCACAAAATATCGGGAAAAAATCGGTATTATCTATGAGAAATATGATTTCAAACGTTCCCATAAAGTTTCATCAAGATCGGAGTGGCCGTTTGCCCGGTCGCGAACCAAATGTCACGGAAATATCGCATAAACATCGAAAGAAATCGTAAAAGTACGATATTAATGCGAAATATTTCTTCGATTGTACCCAAAACGTAGCAAGTCTAAGTTCAGAGATTTCGAAGGTCCCCTCCAATCGTCGTCGGGGAGTTCATTAAGAGAAGGGGAGGGGTCTCCAACACGATTGAACGAGCTCGCCTCTAGTTTCGGGAAGAAATTAACTCTCCTTTTACTAGCTGATGTTTGCGAGCTGAACTTTTTAACTTGAATCGCATTTTACGAATAGTAGAGCCATGCTCTGGGCCAATTATATCCCGGGCCCAGACGGGGGAGGAAAATTACATGAATAAAAGGGATCGCAAAATAAAATATAAAACTAGGATAAAGTGTTTCCGATTTGAATCAAATTTGGATAATAATTTATTTTAAATTATATATTTAGAGAGTTTTGTCGCCTTTATCGTATGTTAGAAGTTATAGGTCTACACGATTAGGAGAGAGGAAATTGCGTGCGAAAATCATCATATTTGGTACATTCTCTTAATCTTACATAATCTGATCTACGGCTAATGGTACATTACACACACATACAACCCTTACAGTAATAACGAATATGAGATAGTATAAATATCACCATTTAGGAACTTGTAATTGTGGTAGACACACAACCATTATAGAATAACATTTGTTCTTAAGAATCAAGAGTGGGGGCCGTCGCCTCTTCCGTTCAACATGGATCCGTCACTGGATGGGTTTGTTTTTTTGGATTAATGACGCGTCAACCGTTAGTCATAATGCACCACTTTTACCTAGGGGGGGGGGAGGAGTCATGCTGGTGGAACCAGACTAGGGTAAGGGGAGGAAAGGGGGTTCTCACGTCGAGGTCGTCATTGTCTTCGTCATCGATCTGGTGTCATTGTCGTCATCGTCGTCGTGGGGTCGTCAAGGGAAGAGGGGAAGGTCCCCGACGACGATTGCCAGAGCTCGCCTCTAGTTTTCGGGAGTATAATTATATACTCCGCTCTTACTAGCTGATGTTTGCAGAGGTGGACTTTTTTTCTTGAATCCCCTTTTATGATTAGAAGAGCCATGCTCTGGGCCAATTCTACCCGGGTCCAGACGGGGTTAGGTTTATTGGAATTGACTATTGTAAAGGGATGTACGTAATTTGTTTTAGGTGACTCGATCATTTCCCTCATTAACGACTGATGAAAACCTCGCAAAAACTTCAGTCAGGATTGCCGGTCTCGGCGGGTTTAGAAACCGGGAACCTCCAAATCATAGTCGCGCTCCTAGCGCTCGAGCCAACAATGTCGGTTTTAGAATAGATTTTGATCCAAGTCAAGAGTTTTTTTTTTCAGTCAAGAGTTCATATTTCTCCATTACTGGCTAGGGGAAAAGGGGAGGACAGCCCCTGCTGTTCGAAACTAGTTGCGGGTAGAAGGGAGAAACTAGGATGTTCTCACTTAGTGGTCGTCATCGTCATTGTCATCGTTCGTGTTTTCATGGTTGTCATGCACAACGATTGTCAGAGCTAGCCTCTAGTTTCAGTGAGTAACATACTCGCTTACATACTAGCAAATGTTTGAGTGATGGACTTTTCTATACTTTCCTCGCCGTTTACGATTTATAAGGAGAGCTATGATCTGTGCCGAAAATTCAGCGAGCATAAATCCCATGCTGGTCAGAACCAGCCTTAGTAGGGCCATTGTTAGTCGAGAGAAGCTTTGAATATAGTTTATTATTTTCATAGGCCTTCAAACATTAGTTCGTATTGCGCCACACTTGTCTATGGGATTTTTTTCCATTTTTTTTCATTTATTTTAATCAACACCTGATACATATGTTTGGAAGTATCCTTTGAACTTACGTTCATTTACACTTCCGTTAATATCACAAAACATTATTTATTAATATCTTACGTTTGTTTCATTCCTAGATTAAGTTTTGCACACTTAGAATTTAAGTACTCAGTCTTTAGGCTACCTGACAATTAGTGCCATACAGAGTTTGTTTTAGACTCTTTACATAATAATGTCTAAGTCTTTTGAGTTCACTTTCATTTAGTCTTAATCTAAAGTTTATCTCTTAACTTATTGGTTAAGTTGTATTTTAACCTAATTGCAGTGCCTCCTTTGATCAACTATCTTTTTAGTCATTAATTTTGGCATTGTTTTAAGCCAGTTATGTCCGCTCATATGAACAGTCATAATTGACTTATCTTTTCTTTTGTTCTTTTTCTTTTAATCTTTCATCTTATTATACATATATACATACAACATGATACAATAGGAATATAATTACATAAGCATTATACAGAGATCATTATGGTAAGTTACAGTTGCTTAGTGTATATCACAGATTAATACAATTCAGGTACAAGGTATGACAAGATAAGGTTAAGCTCTACTCCCTCTCTCAGCAGCCATCTGCCTGGTTCTGCGACGTTCTGGTTTGGTTTATTTGGATTAAGACGCGTCAACCGTTAGGTCATAATGCACCACTCTAGCCTAGGGGGGGGGGAGAGGAGGAGGAGCCCATGCTGGTCAGAACCAGCCACAGGTAATGGGAGGAAGGGGAGTTTCTCACGTCGCAGTCGTAATCGTCTTTGTCATCGTTCGTTGTGTCATTGTCATCGTCGCCGGGGGGTCGTCAAGGGAAGGGGGAAAGGTCCGCGACGACGATTGCCAGAGCTCGCCTCTAGTTTTGAGGAGTAAGATACTCTTACTAGCTGATGTTTGCGAGGTGGACTTTTTCTCTTGAATCGCCTTTTACGATTAGCAGAGCCATGCTCTGGGCCTATTCTACCCGGACCCAGACGGTGGGTCTCGGATTCTTGGTTGTAGAACTCTTACAGGTGGGCAGAGGTATCCTCCCTCTTCTTCCTCGTCTAAGTCAACTCGTGTTGGATCTCTCTGCAATTTGTTCCTCTTCAATCAGAGATCGCATATGTCTGGAATCTCTCTGCAATTTGTTCCTCTTCAATCAGAGTAGAATTCAACGTGTCTAGTGGGTCCAGATTCTGGTAAAGGACTTCTCTCAGATCAACATAGTTATCACACATCTTCAGGATATGTTCCATGTCTTCTATTTCCCCACAGCTACATTTGTCTTCGTGTTCGAGTCCAAGTCTATTTAGATTCTTTCGTATAGATCCGTGACCAGTCAGTAAAAAGGTAGCCTCTAATCCAGGGTTGAAGGTTTTGTTCTGAACCCAATCCTCAATGTTTGGGATGAAAGAATGCAAGATTCTACCCTTAGTACTAGCTGACCAGTTCTCTTGCCATAGATCTTTGAGTTCCTCTCTAATCCTTTTATTCTCTGATCGAATAAAGACCTGTCTTTCTCTTCCGATTCTTTCTTTAACATTTGTTATTATTCCAAAGCCTTGAACAGATATGTTCTTTCGGACCCAGTAAGACATACCGATTCTGGCTAATTCCATATGTAGCGGGAGCTTTCCCGATAGAACCTGTACGGCTTCGGTTGATATTGTGCGACAGGCCCTAGTCTGCTGAAGAAGTAAAAAGCGCTGCGCACTATCCAAGTGTCTTTTAACCATACTGTAGACCGTAGAAGCCTTATGAAACAATACTGAAACGCCGTAAGTTATTATAGGGACGGCAGCTCGTTCGTAGATGATGGACATGGTTGAAGATTTAATTCCCCAAGTTCTTCGTGAAATGCGAGCCAACATGGCAAAGGCGGCCTGAACCTTGTCCCTTACATATTTTGCATGGGGAACAAACTTCTGATGTTCGTCCGTCATTAAGCCTAAGTATTTATATACTTGTACTGCTTGAATGTTTCTGCCGGCTAATATTATTATGGGCATCCTGTCTCTAGAGACGACCTTTGATCAACATCATCTTCGTCTTTTCCACAGACAAGGACATCTTATGTAGCAAGTTCCATTCATTATTTGCCTGGAAGTATGCGTTGGCTCTTCTTTCAAGTTGTGCTCTGCTATTGGCTTTAACAAGGGCAACTTTATCATCAGCATAACAAATTGTGGTAACCCCTTCAAACTCTGCATGTGTGTCCTCATCAAAGACGATGTTCCATGCCAAAGGTCCTATTACTGACCCTTGCGGACAGCCTCTGGTGACCTCTCTAGTGATAGAGTTGTATGTGGTCTGAATGGTGGCTCTCCTGTCTTTGAAATAGTCTGTTTATAATGTTAAACATTCCTTTAGTACATTCCAGCTGCCTAAGACCACACATTGTCGAAGGCGCCCGATACATCTATAAAAATGGCCAATACAAACTTCTCCTCCGCTTCATTGACAGTTCTGAATAAGTGATTTATTGCATCTTCTGTAGACCTCCCTTTCTTGAATCCGTATTGATTAGGACAACAAAGCTCTGAGGTTTCATATAAAGGTTTTAGTCTATTTACTAGAACCCTCTCAAACACTTTACCAATGACAGGTAAAAGTGTAATGCAGGGGTGTCGGCAGGATTTTTGCAAGGGGGGGCATGGCTGTTAATAAATAAACAAATTACTATCAGTGGCGGATCTAGGACAAAATCATGGGGGGGGGGGCGATTTGCGTGTGCATGTTCAGGCGTGGGAAAGGGACTAAGCGCGGACGCACGGGGGATAGCGCCGCAGTCGAAAATTTTGAAAATCAGGTTTTAAGAGTGCATTTGGTGCGTTTTAGAAAAAAGTGGTGGGCGGAATGCAATACCGAAACAATGTAGTTTGTGTGCGTCAATTTGTTTTGTCGTCATGTCGAGCTTACAATTTACAGCATTGGCCTACATTGCAACATGTTAACGTTTGATCTTATTTTCAATTTTGCATTTTATTTATTTATTTATTAAACGTCTATCCTATCCAGTTAAAAAAAAAACACGATTTACTTAGGAGGACAACTAAATAAATCGAATTACACTGATGCAGACACATTTCAGAGTTCTGACAATATAAAGAAAAATTGTTTTTTACTGGGAGTCTTAAATAAATAGCGCCGCAGGCGAAAATTTTGAAAATCAGGTTTTTAGAGTGAATTTGGTGCGTGCACAATAAAATATAAAATAATTTAATTTTTTTATTTTTAAACAATCATCATTACCATCATTTTTATCATCATTATAGCGAGCTAAAAGAGCGTTCCACACTGCACTTTGTAACAGGGAGTGTGATATCGATGAGTTCCATTGTTTCAAAAATTATGGTGTCGTTATTTTTTAATGTGTTTGTCCAGTAATCATACCACGTGTTTCCCTCCTCTTCAAAATTGTCTATTTTATAGAGCGCTTCAACAGAAGAAATTATTGTTACTTTGAAAATTGTAAGGATCAATCTTAACTAAGTTGACAGGATGAAAGCTTATGAGGCTGAATGCTAGTGTATTACTGTCAAATTAAATAAATTACGTAAATTTAATTTCTGATTTGAAATTCCAGGGGGGGGGGGCAAGTGCCACGTCTTGCCCCCATGTGCCGACGCCCCTGGTGTAATGGGTCTGTAAGAGGAGACCTCATTATCTTTCTTGTCCTCGCTCTTCTTAAGAATCTTAATATTACCTCTTTTCCAAGTTTTGGGAAAAACTCCCTTTTTCAGGCAAGAATTGAACATGATGTATATTGAGATTGGAACAATGTCCCACACTTTTAGTATTACGTCTGCAGGAAGACGATCCAGCCCTGGGGCCTTGCCCCTTTTTGTTGCTTTCATTCCCACCTCTTATCTCTGCACTGTGATAGATGGTTCTTCTCCATTGCCTGGATAAGAGTCATTCTCGTCTCGTATTAAGCGTTGTTCTGGTGAATCTAGATCCCTGTTGTCTATTGGAATCATCTTATTTAATAGTGCGTCTACTGACTCTTCCCAATCAGAAGTTTCTCCTATCCCGTCTGCCATTGTGCAGAAGGTGTGGTCCGCTCTTAGCTTACCTCTTGAAATCTTAAAAATAAGACCCCATGGATCTGAGTTACCGGCGTCATTAACAAGAGCTGTCCAAGATTCCTCCTTTTTCCTTCCAATGAGTCTCACATATTGCCGTCTTACATTACTTAACTCTGTTTTGGAGAGATCTAGTGTTTCCTTTCTGGCTTTTCCCATTCGGACTCTTCTTCTGGTTTTGTGCAGGCTATTGTTGGCAGTTCCCAAGTTTTCTTCAGATCCGTCAACTCTTGACACCACCAAGGAACCGATTTAGGATATTTCTTGATTCTTTTCATTGAGTTTTCACAGGCTACAGTTATTATATTCTCAAAACTGTTGGCTTGTTCTTCTGGTTCCATTTCTTGAAAGGCTTCAATAAAAGGCTCATCCATCTCTTCTACAACATGTTCTTCAAATTTTTCCCAGTCTGCAGTTCTGTAATTATACAACTCTGTTTCATTTGGACGAGCGGTTGGATTGGCCTTATTAATTTCAAACAGAATCGCTCTGTGATCACTCGTAGAGAAGTGAGGCTATACTTCCCACCTCTTTATTAGTTCATACATATACGCAGAGGCTAGGGTGATGTCAATGTTGGATTCTCCATTTGCAGTGGAAAAGGTGTATAGGTCGCTTTCTTGATTGCGATTGTTAGCCTGCTTTCCGCAATTAGTTCCGACAGATCTTCTCCCCTGGTCCAGTTGTTTGGAGAACCAGAGTGGTGAGGCTGCATTACTGTCTATTGCTATAACCGAGGGATAACCCCGAGTAGCAAGAACAACAGATCTTAGTATATCTAGGTATCTCCCAATAGCCTCGCCCCCGACGTCGATTGTCAGAGCTCTCCTCTAGTTTTGGGGAGTAATATTATTCGCTCTTACTAGCTGATTTTTGCGAGATGGACTTTTTATCTTCGATCGCCTTTTACGATTAGCAGAGCCATGCTCTGGGCCAATTCTACCCCGGGCCCAGACGGGGGAAACAACAGTTATAGGGTGCAATGTATGCCCTCTTCAGGTGAACTAGGAACGTTGCGGGCTGTTTGAGTGAACTCTATTCCTTGCATTCGCATAAACGACTGAGGAAAACCTCGTGAAAAACTTCAGTCAGGATTGCCGGTCAAGACAGGATTCGAACCCGGGACCTCCCGGATCAGAGTACCGCGCTTAGCGCTCGAATTAACACTGTCGGTATCTGACATTTGGTCTGTTTTGGGTTTGTTTGCGAAATACGTTCCTGTGAATAAAGTTAATACTTAGTTGCAACATGTGTAATGATCAGTATGGCCGCTCAGGGTGGCGGCTCCTTCAGTTACACAGTTGCAATAAATATAACAGAAACGACTGTAACATCTGTGCCGAAAAGTTTTTCTACTTATTTAAATAAATTAAAAAACTATTGCTTAGCTCAATGATTGAGAGTCGACTCAGTGGTTTAAAAATTGCTCAGTATCGAGGGTGGAAGACACATTTATCGACTTATTCGAGGACGCTTACGCACGCCGGGAAGCTCGGAGACAGAACGATATCGCACTAAACCCCAGCGACTTTGATATTAGTTTAAATTTACAACAATTATTGTTGTTGATGTAATTAATATATTATCGTGGTTTTAGTAAATACATGTATACAGTATTATTTAGTCGCGGGTGGGCCCCCGAATTCTGCGCAACGTCAAAGACTGCGGGCATGATTTGATATGACTTCGTGAGAAACTAGGGCGCTTCAACCGGTTGGGACATATTATACGCTGCCTGTGATATAAAACGTTAATAAAATTAGTTAATGGTGTTTTTGATGATTGTATTGTTTTCTAGTTATAAACGAAAATTTATGGTGATGATGGTAATAGCAAAATCAAAATTATTATACGAATGGAAAAAAATAAATAAATGAAATCTGAATGATGTAAACAACATTTTTTGGATGAGCGAAGCGAAGACTTCAATTTCACTGACCACCAAAAAATTTAGCTCCAATGTTTTTTGCTTGTTTTTTTTTTGTTTGTTTGTTTGCTCTCTACCGGGCAAACGGCATATGCGAACTCAATGAAAATAATATGGGACCTTCGAAATCTCTGAACTTAGACATGCTACGTTTTTGGGTACAATCGAAGAAATATTTCTTATGAATATCGTACTTTTATTTTTTCACAATTTTTAGCGCGATATTTTCGTGACATTTGGGCCGATTCTGACCAAACGGTTAAGGCTACAACGTTCATATTTTACATAAACATTAAGATTATGGTGCTTTAGTACCTTTTGAAAAAAAAAGTTGAAAAGTTATCCAGAATCTAAGAAATAAAGGTTTTAATATGAGTTTTTTGAGGTGTATAACAATAATAAACAAGTTACTATAGAAACTGGACAACAATCACCTACATTGCGTTTATAAAGCAATATTCGGGCCTACAGATATTTTACATTCTAATTACCATAGAAATTAGTTCTTCTTAATAAAAAGTTTCCTAATTTAACAAAAATGATTTTGCAATGAAACTTGAAGAAGTAAAGACATCCCACGAATACTAAAAACTTCAAAAAAGCTCATCCATCAATGCAACTAAAAAAAGCGTTCGTGAAGCGGCCACGTTTAAATAAATTGATTTGAATAAACACATGATATACGTGCTGGTCAGTTCCTGCCAGTGGCGGGTAGGAATAT
The DNA here is from genome assembly GCA_024449915.1 of Sweltsa coloradensis. NCBI lineage: Eukaryota > Metazoa > Arthropoda > Insecta > Plecoptera > Chloroperlidae > Sweltsa > Sweltsa coloradensis. Next base: position 35,019 of record JAMZAV010005509.1, read on the forward strand.
TTTCGAAATTCAAACAACATTCCCTAATTTTAAACAAGCAGAATGACAGACAGTTTATATGGATTAAGGGCGCGTCAACCGATAGGTTATAATGTGCCAATTTAGTCTAGGGGGTGTGGGATGGAAGATCCCCTGCTGGTCAGAACCAGCCACGGGAATGTGGAGAAAAGGGAAGATTCTATCATCGTCTGTGCCATCGTCTGTGTCATCGTCTATGTCATCGTCCATGTCATCGTTTGTGTTGCCATGCTCGTCGCAGTCAGGAACGTCGTCTAGGTAAGGGAGAGAGGTCCCCGACAACGACCGCCAGAGCTCGTCTCTAAATTAAGGGCGCGCCAACGAATAAGTCATAACGTGCCACTCTAGAATAGGAAAAATGGGGAGAAAAATCCCATTATGGTCAAAACCAGAGGCTCGTTTTGACCAGGAAGATTTTCGTCTTCGTCTTTGTCATTGTTCGTGCTGTCATTGTCTTCGACATCTGAAAATCAGTTATATAACTGAGTGGATAGACTCTAAATACAATTTATTTATTTATTTTATTTAATGTAATGTAGCTGGTCCCGACGACAAGTTCTTCATCTGCAAAGTTGTTATCACAAAGAACGACAAGAGAAACAAGGGCGCTACCCAATGCTGGACCTAGCTCAGTATGGGGAATGATACCGGGTACTATACACATGGCTCACTCACTCGTTTGACAACGACTTGGGCGTTTTCCTAGTATATATATATCATTATGAAATTCTTTCGAGTTTCGAGTTAAAAAAGTTTTATTACCAACATTTGCCAACTTATTTAACTCGGTAACTCGAAAGAATTTCATTATGTCACATATTTTTTTTGTTGGTTTATTTGGATTAAGGACGCGTCAACCGTTAGGTCATATTGCACCACTCTAGCCTAAGGGGGTGGGGGGAGGAGGGGCCCATGCTGCCTGTGTGCCTCTCAACTCAACAGCTGCTCGAAAGACGTGGGATTGACGCAGTTCTCGCTCTCGACGCTAGGTCGCAGCACCGTACGGGACGCCTGCAATGTGACGCGCAGGCAACCAACTGTACAGCACACAAACTTATTATTCATAAATAAATCTCTCCAGCCTAAAGTGTGAGTAATTACGTCAAAAGTTTTAACGAGCAGGAAGCAAGAATGATCATTTATTTTGCTGCTAAGACTCAAAATGTGTATAGTGAACAAATACCGAGATATATAGCCACTTTTGTGTGGGTAGTTTCGTCAAATTATTGTTCGCGTCTTTAATGTTTTTTGTTTATTTTGATTGGGCCAGTTCTATCCCGAGCCCAGACCGGAAATTATAGACATTGGTAACAAAGTTAAGGTTATTTTGAAGAATATGAATTTGTGACAATACTTATATATTACTTTTTCAACAGACTATGCATTTTATAACGAAAGCACATTCATTTATTTTTACTTTGTAATTGGATGAGCGAAGCGAAGACTTCAATTTCACTGAGCCCCAAAAAATTTAGCTCGGGTGTTTTTTTTTTGTTTGTTTGTTTTTTGTTTGTTTGTTTTTTTGTCTGTTTGTAAACTCTCTACCAAGCAAACGGCATCCAATCTTGTTAAAAATTGGAGGGGACCTTCGAAAATTCTAAACTTAGAGGTGTATTGTTTTTGGGTACAATCGAAGAAATATTTCTCATGAATATCGTACTTTTGCGATTTTTTCGATCTTTTGTGCGATATTTTCATGCCATTTGAGCCAATTCTGACCAAACGGGTGGGGCTACAACTTTAATATTATACATGGACATTAAGGTTATGGTGATGTAGTAACTTTTGAAAGAAAAAGAATGAAAAATTTGCCAGAATCTATAGAAATAAAGCTTTTAATATAAGTTTTTTGATTTTTTGTGCGATATTTTCGTGCCATTTGGGCCGATTCTGACCAAATGGGTAGGGCTACATCGTTTATATTATACATGGACTTTAAGTTTAGGGTGATTTAGTAGGCCTTACCTTTTGAAAGAAAAAGTGGAAAAAGTTAGCCAGAATCTATAGAAATAAAGATTTTAATGTAAGTTTTTTACGGTAAATAATAACAATTGAGAAGTAACAATAGAAACTTGACAACAATCACCTACAATGCGTAGGCAGCAAAGCAAAGCACTTGCAAAAGTAAAGATATCCCACGCAAACTAATAACTAAAAAAAGCTCATCCATCAACGCGACTAAAAAAGCGTTTGCGAAGTTTCCTAGTTTATAGCTCTGAATGCCTGTTTTCACTTTTTTTTAAACGTATTTAGATATTTGTACTTCCATTTGTACTAATGTATTATGAATTAACGTATTGTATATTAAACAGTAAGAATTATTGCCACCCCCCCCCCCCCCCCAACAATCCGGGGGGTGCTTCAGCCCCTAAACACCCATGGAGTCGGCTGCCGTGAAAATAAAATTCACAACGACGACGTGAGAAACAAGGGCGCCTTAACCGGCTAGGTCATATCGCGCCGCCTGTGATAAAGAAAGTTATTGTTATTAGTGTGTGATGTGTTTTAAGATAAGATGGTTTAAAGTTTTTAAAAGAAAAGGAATAATGATAGTGAAGATAGTAATAATTTTTAATTTGATTGTTTTTTTTTGTTGGTTTATTTGGTTAAGGACGCTTCAACGCGCGTTAAGCTCATAATGCTATACACTCTAGCCTAGGGGATATAGAGAGGATTTTTTTATTTGGATTAAGGACGCGTTAACCGTTAGGTCATAATGCACCACTCTAGCCTAAGGGGAGCGGTAAAGAAGGGGCCAATGCTAGTCTGTACCAGCACGGGTAAGGGAGGAAGGGGGGTTCCTCACGTCGCGGTCGTCATCGACTTTGTTATCGCTCGCTGTGTCATATTGTCATCGTCGCCGGCGGGTTGTCAAGAAAAGGAGGCAAGGTCCCCGACGACGATTGCCAGAGCTCGCCTCCAGTTTCGGGGAGTAAGATACTCTGCTTTTTCTAGCTGATGTTTGCGAGGTGGACTTTTTCTCTTGAATCGCCTTTTACGATTAGCAGAGCCATGCTCTGGGCCAATTCTACCCCGGGCCCAGAGGGGATGGGTAAGGACAGGAAAGGGGGGTTTTCACGTCGCGGTCGTCATTGTCTTTCAGATCGTTCGTAAGGTCATTGTCGTCATCGTCGTCGAGGGGTCGTCAAGTGAAGGCAGCAAGGTCCCCGAAGACGATTGCCAGAGCTCGCCATTATTTTTGGGGAGAAAATCCTTCCCTTCATAATAGCTGATGTTTGCAAAGTAAACCTTTTCTCTTGAATCGCCTTTTACGATTAGCAGAGCCATACTTTGGGCCAATTCTACACCGGGCCCAGACGAGGATAAGAATTTTTTTATTTTTTTATTATTATTTGGAGAAAGAGTGCGTCAACAGTTATGGCATAATGCACTCTAGACTAGGGATAATGGGGAGGAGGGGCCTATTCTGGTCAAAACAAATCACGGGTAGGGGAAGGGGGTATGAAAGGAGAGTTCTCACGTCGCAGTCGTCATCGTTTTTGTCATCGTTCGTTGTGTTATTGTCATCGTCGTCGAGGAGGTCGCTAAGGTTAGGGAGAGGTGCCCCGATAACGACTGTCAGAGCTCGCCTCTAGTTTAGGGGAGTATATGACATCCATCTTACTAGCTGATGTTTGCAAGGTGGTCTTTTTCTCTTGAATCGCCTTTTAAGATTAGTAGAGTCGTGCTCTGGGCCAATTCTACCCCTGGCCCAGACGGGGGAAATTTTGTTTATTTGGATTAAGGACGCGTCAATCGTTAGGTCATAATAAACCACTCTAGCTTATGGATATGGGGCGGGCGGGCCCATGCTGGTCAGGACCAGCCACAGGTTAGGCGCGATTGTCATCGTCTTTGTCATGGTTCGTTGTGACATTGTCATCGTCGTCAGGGATGTCGTCAAGGGAAGTGAGAGATTTTCCCGAAGACTGCCAGAGCTCGCCTCTAGTTATGGGGAGTTTAAGACTTCCATCTTATTAGCTGATGTTTGCGAGTTGGACGTTTGCTCTTGAATCGCTTTGTACGCTAAGCAAAGCCATTCTCAAAGGGGTGGAACGTAAGGGGTGACGCGGTGGAACGCGGGTTGGGCAGGCCTGAGCTGGTCAGAACCAGAAACAAGCAAGATGGGGCATGGTGACAGGAGGCCGGGGGCGGAAACTTGGCCGGGGTCGGGCAAAGGACAGAGGGCAAAGGAGGATATGGTGAGGGCAGGGGTTGGTGGTTCCACCAAGTCGTGGTCGTCTTTGTCTGTGGCATCATCCGTGTTGCCATTGTCGTCGTCAACGGAGAAGTAGTCAAGAAAAGTAAAAAGAAAATGTTAATTTGGATTAAGGGCGCGTCAACCATTGGGTCAAAATGCACCACTGTAGCCTAGGGGATATGGAGAGGAAGGGCCCAAGGTGTTTAGAACCAGCTACGGGAAGGGAGAAGAAAAGGGGGTTCTCACGCCGCGGTCGTCATCGTCTTTGACATCTTCATCGTTCGATATCATTGTCATCGTCGTATGGGAGGTAGTCAAAGGGTAAGGGGAGGTTTCCCCGACGACGACCGCCAGAGCTCAGAATGGGACCAGTGGATATGGAAGGAATGTCTCATTCTGATCAGAACCAGCCACGGGTAGGGTGAGGAAAGAGATTTCAGTTTCTCAAGGTGCTGGCCAGAGCTCGCCTTTAGTTTCGTGGAGTTATTCTCCTCGTTCACTTGCTGATGTTTGCGAGATGGTCTTTATATCCTTTCTTGCCTATTAGCAGAGCCATGTCCTGTGTTGAATTTGTATCCTATGCCGAGCCCAGACGGCGATATGTTGGTCTATCCCTATGCTGGGCAGAACCAGCCACAGGCGGATAGCCTACGTGGGCCAAAGTCTGGAACCACAGCATTGTTTCTTCTAAAGAAAGACAGAGCAGGTTATACCTCAGAACCCACTATGAATGTTCTCTGATGGCTACACAAAAAAATGCCGATGCTACAAGACCAATATTTTTTTCCGATCTAAACTTGAACCTCAGAGACTAACCGTAAGTCTGTTGGCTTCAGCATTTCCGTTAAATTTATCAATATACATCAGTATTTTTAATAATAATACCGGTGTCTCCCCGTACGCTTGTGTTTGCTGGGATGAGATACGACGACGACGTAAGAAACTAGGGCGCTTCAACCGGTTAGGTTATATTGCGACGCCTCTGATATTGAAAGCTACTGAAAAGAATTAATGTATGGTGTGTTTGATGATTATATTGTTAACTAAGTGTAATTATATAAGATAAGAAAACGATGGCGATGATAGTAATAACAAAACAATACTTATTTATTTGAATGATTTTTGTTTGATTTCATTTATTATTTTTTATGAAAAATAAACCACGGGTAGGGGAAGGGGGAGGAAACGGGGTTTCCACGTCGCAGTCGTCATCGTCTTTGTCATCGTTCGTTGTGTCATTGTCATCGTTCTCGGGGAAGTTGTTAAGGGAATGGGGAGGTGTCCCTAACGACGATTGCCAGAGCTCGCCTCTAGTTTCGGGGAGTAATATAAATAAATATATAAATAAATTTTATTTAGAGTCTACCCACTCAGTTATATAACTGATTTTCAGTGGGGGACTTTAAATCAAAGCGACCAAGCCAACCCTGCAGGCCCCGACGCAATCGACGAGCGAGCGATAACCAACCAAAGATCAATATTTTTAATAGGAAATATAGCAATCAGTGGGATGGACAGTGCGAACACCCGCGAATCAACGCCAGAACCAACAAGGCCAATTCAGAACAACTCTGAAATTTATTATGTGCTTCGTTGCTAGGACGGCTCCAAAGTCACCGTTTACAAACTCCCAAGACAAGAACTGATACTCCGCTCTCACTTTCTGATGTTTGCGAGTTAGACTTTTTCTTTTTCTTGTTTATTTTTTCTTTTTTTCTTTTATTAATAGACGAGCCATGCTCTGGGCCAATTCTCAAAGGGGTGGAAGATCAGGGGTGACGCAGGGAAACGCGGGTTGGGCAGGCCTGTGATGGTCACAACCAGAAACAAGCTACGACGACGTGAGAAACTAGGGCGCTTCAACCGGTTAGGTCATATTGCGCCGCCTGTGAATAAAAGTAAATTAGAAGAGTTAATGCAGGTATGTTTGATGATTAGATTGTTTTCTAAGTGTATAAATAACAAAATAAATTGAAGATAAGGAAAGTAATAGCAAACTAAAAGTTATGTATGTAAATGAAAAGAAAGAAAAGAAAGAAATGTGTATGAAGTTAATTAAAGTTTGTTAAATAGATTACTTTGGATGAGAAATTTGGAAAGATTGTCGCCGTTATCATATGATAGAAGTTCTTCATATGATTGGGAGAGATCAAATTGCATCCGCAAGGCATCATATTTGGTACATTCTGCTAGCATATGATGCACGGTTAAAGGTATATCACATGTGTCACATATGGGAATAAGGGTTAGGCGTGTGTGCCCTATACGAAGTCTAGACAATACCACCTCTTCTCTACGTGAGAGTCGAGACGTAGGTGGACGAATTTTGTTAGTCAATGTGGGCATCACACTACGCAATTTGTTATTTTGCAACACATCCAAAGATGTTTGTCGCAAATCCAACAATCTTTGCTTGAATCCACTCTTGACATCTGGAACGGGAACTAGATTGAAATCAACGTCGCGACGCTGGGAAGCTTCCTTAGCAGCCCTATCAGCGTGTTTATTTCCCTCTATGCCCACGTGTCCAGGTATCCAGCAAAACTCTATTATATAACCCTTTGAGGTTAGTTATTCTAAATAGAATTGGATGTCTTGTACCAAATGATGACTTGAATACATGAGTTCTATAGCTTGAAGTGAACTTAAACTATCTGAACACAAAAGGTATTCTCCACAACGACAGCGTAGAATGTATTTAAGAGCTTCACGGATGGCGAATAACTCTGCAGTGAAAACTGAACACACGTCGCTTAGCCTGAAACGTTCAGTTAAGGTGGAGCAATAAAAAGCACTTCCAACCTTGTTGTCAATTTTGGAGCCATCTGTGAATACCAAAGTAAACCTTTGATGTTCATGGCAAATCTCTCTAAATTTAATTTTGAATACACTATCGCAAGTAGAGTTTTTATCAAAACGACAAAGGTCAAATATAATAATCGGCTCTGGTGTAAACCAGGGCGGGTTATTGCTAAATACAAAATTAAAAACTTTTGGCAGATGAAATTCTATAAGAATAAACAAAAGTTTACATCTTAATCCCGTTGGAAGAGATGCCTTGGATTTGTTATCAAAGTGTCTGACATATGTCGTGTTAAAAACATTCCGATTTGCTGGATGGTTAGGCATAGCTTTAATTTTCATTACATACGTACCCATCAAGAGGTTTCTCCGTTCTGCCAAGGAGGACACACCTGACTCGGCATACAAGCTGACTACCGGGCTTGTTCGAAATGCACCAAGAGCAATACGAAGACCACAATGGTGGACAGTGTCTAGAAGTTAAAGGGTTGTGTTACTGTGCAGCAAGATGGGCATGTTGGTAGGAGGCCGGGAGCAAGGGATCGGGCGGGAGCTTTGCCGGGGTCGGGCAAAGGACAGAGGGGGTATGGGGAGGGCAGGGGTTGGTGGTTCCCCAAGTTTTAAGTTTTAAGTTAAGTTTTTAAGTTTATTTGGATTAAGGACGCGTCAACCGTTAGGTCATAATGCACCACTCTAGCCTAAGGGGGGGGGGAGGAGGGGCCCATGCTGGTCAGAACCAGCCACGGGTAAGGGGAGGAATGGGGGTTTCTCACGTCGCGGTCGTCATCGTCTTTGTCATCGTTCGTTGTGTCATTGTCATCGTCGCCGAGGGGTCGTCAAGGGAAGGGGGCAAGGTCCCCGAAGACGATTGCCAGAGCTCGCCTCTAGTTTCGGGGAGTAAGATATTCCGCTCTTTCTAGCTGATGTTTGCGAGGTGGACTTTTTCTCTTGAATCGCCTTTTACGATTAGCAGAGCCATGCTCTGGGCCAATTCTACCCCGGGCCCAGACGGGGGGTGGTTCCCTTAAGTCGTGGTTGTCTTCGTCTGTGGCATTGTCCGTATTGCCATTGTCGTCGTCGTCGTCGGGGAGGTAGTCAAAGGAAGGTTAAAATCAGTGTTTCGGATTAAGGGCGCGTCAACCGTTAGGTCATAATGTACCACTCTAGCCTAGGGGATATGGGGAGGAAGGGTCCGAGCTGATCAGAACCAGCCACGGGTAAGGGTTTGGTTATTTGGATTAGGACGCGTCAACCGTAAGGTCATAATGCACCATTTTGACCTAAAAGGGGGGGGAAGGGTCCCAAGCTGTTCAGAACCAGCCACGGGAAGGGAGAGGAAAGGAGGTTTTCACGCCGCGGTCGTCATCGTCTTTGACATCATCATCGTTCGATATCATTGTCATCGTCTAATGGGAGGTATAGTCAAAGGGTAAGGGGAGGTGTCCCTGACGACTACCGCCAGAGCTCAGAAAGGGACCAGGGGATATGGGAAGGAAAGTCTCATTCTGATCAGAACCAGCCACGGGTAAGGTGAGGAAGGAGATTTCAGTTTCTCAAGGTGCCGGCCAGAGCTCGCCTTTAGTTTCGTGGAGTCATTCTCCTTGTTCATTTGCTGATGTTTGCGAGATGGTCTTTATATCCTTTCTAGCCTGTAACGATTAGCAGAGCCATGTCTTGTGTTTAATTTGTACCCCATGCCGGTCCCAGATGGCGATATGTAGGCCTAGCCCCTATGCTGGTCAGAACCAGCCACAGGCGGATAGACTACGAAGGCCTAAGTCTAGAATCGCCACAGCATTGTTCCTCCAACAGAAATAAAGAGCATGTTATACCTCAGACTCCACTATGAATGTTCTCTGATGGCTACACAAGACAATGCCAATGCTACAAGACCAATACTTTCCTCCGATCTAAACGTGAACCCCAGAGACTAACCGTACCTCTGTTGGCTTCAGTATTTCCGTATGTTTAATCAGTACACATCAGTATTATTGTAATAATACCGATAGATTGTTGGTATTTATCCATTTCTTGTTACAAAACTTCATTGAAACAAGACCACGCCAACTTTCTTGTCCAAGAAGAAATAAAACATTAGAAAGTGCAAATGTTTCAACAATGCGTCCCCACAGCCTTGTTGACGGGAAGCTTTAAGATTCCTTTGCGGTTTGTTTACATTATTACTAGAGGCCGTGATTTTCTACAGGGCAGTGACTTTTGTTATTTATTTGAAAGATTTATATTCGATCATTGCCAGCTGATAATAATATGAACTATGCATATTATTGTAATTATGTTTTAACCAATTAGATTGTAATTAATCCACATGGTTTGGTATCAACTTCAACCGATGTTCTACACATTAAATAAAGTAGGCCTATTTATTAATAGACAGGGTCTCACAATAACGTCAATTTGTGTTATTATTTTTTTAAATCCAATATGAAGTTATTTTTTAAGCAGTTTATTTGAATTAAGGACGCGCCAACCGTTAGGACATAATGCACCACTCTAGCCTAGGGGATATGGGGACCAACCACGGGTAGGGGCGGAAATGGGGGATTCTCACGTCGCGGTATTCATCTTCTTTGTCGTCGTGTGGTGTGTCATTGTCATCGTCGTCGGGGAGGTCGACAAGGGAAAGGGAAGGTTTCCTAGACGACGATTGCCAGAGTTCGCCTCTAGTATTGGGACGGGCCATCAAAGTTCAACTCGCTACCTTCCCGTGGTTTGGCCTGTGACTAGGGGAGTAGAGCATTCCCCTAAACTAAGGGCGAGCTCTGGCCGGTTGGGGTGCGTGTTTTTTTTTGTTTATTTGGATTAAGGACGCGTCAACCGTAAGGTCAAAATGCACCACTCTAGCCTAAGGGGGGTGGGGGAGGAGGGGCCCATGCTGGTCAGAACCAGCCACGGGTAAGGGGAGGAAGGGGGGTTCCTCACGTCGCGGTCGTCATCGTCTTTGTCATCGTTCGTTGTGTCATTGTCATCGTCACCGGGGGGTCGTCAAGGGAAGGGGGCAAGGTCCCCGACGACGATTGCCAGAGCTCGCCTCTTGTTTTGGGGAGTAATATACTCCACTGTTACTAGCTGATATTTGCGAGGTGGACTTTTTCTCTTGAATCGCCTTTTACGATCAGCAGAGCCATGCTCTGGGCCAATTCTACCCCGGGCCCAGACACACACGCGCTCAACCACGCTTATCAAACAACACGACGAGAAAGATAGGGTTCTTCAACCGGGTAAGTTATTTTCCTCAATCTGTGATATCGTAAGTTAATTCGTTGAATTCATATTATTTAATTATTCGAGCTTTTTTGTTTAATTGGATAAATGGCACGTCAACCGTTAGGTAATAATTCGCCACTCAAGCATAGTGAAAGTGCGGAGGAAAGTCACATGCTGGTAGGGAAGGGTTGAAGAAAACAAGGGGGGGTCACGTCGTGGTCGTCATGGTCCTAGTCATTGTTCGTGTTGACATTGTCGTCTTCGTCTGGGAGGTCATCGAGTTAGTGGGGAGGGGTCCCCGACGACGACTGCATGGAAAGACTGAAAATAGCCTTTAAAAAGGTTACTTTAGAACATTTCTAATAAAGCGCGTCAATCGTCAGGGCATGAGCTCCACGCTATCCTAGGGGATGTAGGGAGGACACAACCGTGCTGGTCAGAACCAGCCACAGGCAAGGCGGGTGGTGGCAACGCTGTAATTGTCAATTTAGGTAACTGAGGATTTACATTATAAGTTAAGAAAGAAAATCTAGTTTAAAATTGAAACTATACAATGTTGACAGCGTTCTGCCCTCTAAGATGACAATCATAATAAATCTAGTACTTTACGTACGTCCATGATGTATGATTATTGAGACGCCAATTTTTCTATGCTTTAACCAAGTACGACAAGAGAATCTAGGGCGCTACAACCGCGGGTAGGTCATATCGCGCTGCATTTGGTATAGTGACTTAATATTGGTATTGTGTTGATTTTATATTTTTTTCGTGATGATGTAATTAATTAAGTTTCGTGAAGCGTCAACCATACGGTCTTAATGCGACACTCTATCCAAGGGGTTGTGCGTAGGAAGGTCCCTTGCTGGTCAGAACCAGCTACGGGTGAGAAGAGGAGTGTTGTATTCGTCAAGGTGATAGATTAGGGAAGTATCCCAGTCGACGACTGCCAGAGCTCGCCTGAAGCTTCGGCTTATATGGTTTCAGGGCACGTCAACATGAAGGTCATAATGCACCACTCTATCCAAAGGGTTGTCGTGAGATAAGACCCGTGCTGGTCAGAACCTGCAGTCACGGGTAGAGGAGGAGGAGAGGGGGGTTCTCACGTCGTAGTCGTCATCGTCTTTGTCATCGTTAGCGTTGTCATAGTCGTCGTCTTCGGGGAGTTCGTCAAAGGTAGGGGATGTGTCCCTGACGACGATTACCAGAGCTCGCCCCAAGTATCGTGGAGTATACTACCTTATATTGCTGATCATTGCAAGATGGTCTTTTACTCTTTCCTCGCCTTGTACGATCAGCAGAGTATGCTCTGGCCTATTCTACCCCGGGCCCAGACGGGGTCTTGATGATATACGCGAGCATGGCGTACATTCAGAAATAAATAAATATATTCCTCGTGAAGTAAACGTTACTTATATGCAAGGTATACGCTGTTGTGCTTCAATTACTCCTGCTCTTTACACATACTCATGCATTTGTTGGTACAAATAAACAAATCCAATGTCAAGTCAAAGAACATAACCTAATATAATTTTGTAATCACAACAATCATCACCAGGCATCACTAACGAATGTTAAAACACTCGTGCTTAAAACTCATCTTCCGGGGCTGTGGGCCCTAGGACTGCATTTACGGTTTGGGGGGGGGGTTCTCCCCCGATCTGTTTGGTAGAGAATCATGTATTTAATCACTAATATTAGGATATTCATCATTGGCACCACAAAACGACGTGAGAAACTAGGGCGCTTCAACCTGTTATATTGCGCCGACTGGAATTTTGATAGTTAATGATATGACTAATTGTTGTGTTTGATGATTGTTTGTTTTCTAAGTGAATAATAATATACAAATACAAAAAAAATGATTGTGATGATAGCTAATTCCAACACAAATTATTATTTTATAAATTAAAATAAAGTAAATGTGTACAATGTAAATTAAATTAAGGTAAATAAATAATTTTGAATGAGAAATTTATAAAGTTTGTCGCCGTTATCATAATATGATATAATTTTTTGGGAAAGATAAAATTGCGTGCGTTAGGAGACATTCTGTGACATTCAAGTGTACACGCGTGACTTTGTTTCGGGAGGTTCCGGGTTCATATCCCGTCGAGACCGGTAATCCTGACAAACATTTGCAAGGGATTGAGTCCTTTGCAACAACCCTAGGACACCCCTTCACAAATTGTCCCAACCCCGATATACCTAGTAAGACACCTGCAGAGGCTTGCATTGCACCCAGCCAGGTTTTCCACGACAAATTTAACGTTGTCCTCCTTTGAAAATAAATTTTTTACTGAATAGAATAGACGTTAAATCAAAAAATCAATAAATACAAAATTGTGATTAATTTGAATTAAGGTCGCGTCAACCGTTAGGACATAATGCACCTCTCTAGCCTGGGGGATAGGGAGGAGGGCCATGCTGGTAAGAACCAGCCACGGGATTGGGGAGGAAAGGGGGTTTCTCAAGTTTGCGGCCCTCATAGTCTTTGGCATCGTTTGTTGCGTCATTGTCATTGTCGTCGTGGAGGTCATCAAGAGAAGGTGGAGATGTCTTCCAATATGATTGCCAGAGGTCACTTCTATTTTTAGGGAGTAATTTACTACACTTATGATACTAGCTGATGTTTCCGAGGTGGACTTATTCTTTAGAATGAACTTGTACGATGAGCTGAGCGATGCTCTTGGTCAATTCTACCGAGAGACCAAACCCCGTAGCAAATAACGACGTTACAAACAAGGTCGCTCCTACCGGTTGGGCCATATTGCGCCACCTGTGATATTGTAAGTTAAGACGCCTGTCTGGAATGCGGGAGATCCGTGGTTCGATTCCCGCTTAGGGCGGACTTTTGTAATTACTGAATTGAGGTAAATAATAACTATTAATTAAATGAGTTTATGGTACGTTTGATGATAATATTGTTTATTACTTTGTATGAGAAATTAATAAGGTTTGTCGCCATTATTATAAAAATTATGATACGCTCTACGTGTTTAGAGAACAGGAGATCAAATTGAGTGCGTTGGTAGACATCCTGCAAATATCACAGAGGACATTGACGACGACTTGAGAAACTAGGGCGCTTCAACCGGTTAGGTTATATTGCGCTGCTTGTAGTAATGAAAGTTGATGATATGAGTAAATGGTGTGTTTGATGATTAAATAAATAAATTATTAAATGAATTAATTGTATTTAGAGTCTACCCACTCAGTTATATAACTGATTTTCAGTGGGGGACAGTAAATCAAAGCGACTAAGCCTACCCTGTAGGCCCCGACGCAATCTACGAGTGAACGATAATTAAATAAAGATCGATATTTTTAATAGAAAATATAGCAATCAGTGGTATGAAAAGTGCGAACAACCGCGGATCAACGCCAGAATCAACAAGGCCGATTCAGAACAACGATGAATGTATTATGTGCTTCGTTGCTAGGACGGCTCCAAAGTCACCGTTTACTTACTCCTAAGACGAACTGATGGTTTATTGGTTTATTTGGATTAAGGACGCGTCAATCGTTAGGTCATAATGCACCACTCTAGTCTAAGGGGGGGGGGGAGGAGGGGCCCATGCTGGTCAGAACCAGCCACAGGTAAGGGGAGGAAGGGGGGTTTCTCACGTCGCGGTCGTCATCGTCTTTGTCATTGTTCGTTGTGTCATTGTCATCGTCGCCGGGGGGTCGTCAAGGAAAGGGGACAAGGTCCCCGACGACGATTGCCAGAGCTCGCCTCTAGTTTCGGGGAGTAAGATACTCCGCTCTTTCTAGCTGATGTTTGCGAGGTGGACTTTTGCTCTTGAATCGCCTTCTACGATTAGCAGAGCCATGCTCTGGGCCAATTCTACCCCGGGCCCAGACGGGGACTTTAGTCCAAATCAGAAGTTTAAAAACTTCTTAATGTGGCGGGATTCGAACCCTGGACCTTCTGCATTGGTAGCTGATACGCTAACAACAAGACCAACGTGCCACACAATATTTTTTTATTAGATTATTTTCTAAGTGTGTGATGATGTGAATTAAATTTTGTTCAATAGATTACTTTGGATGAGAAATTTAGAAAGTTTGTCGCCGTTATCATTTGATAGAAGTGCTTAATATGATTGGAAAAGATCAAATTGCATGCGCAAGGCATCATATTTGGTACATTCAGCTGGCATATGATGTACGGTTAAAGGTACATCACATGTGTCACATCTGGGAATAACCTTTTCTCTGGTTAAGAGATATCCGTGTGTTAGGCGTGTGTGCCCTATACGAAGTCTAGACAATACCACCTCTTCTCTACTTGAGAGTCGAGACGTAGGTGGATGTATTTTATTAGTCATTGTGGGCATCACACAACGCAATTTGTTATTTTGCAACACATCCCACGATGCTTGTCGCAAATCCAACAATCTTTGCTTGAATCCACTCTTGACATCTGGAACGGGAACTAGATTGAAATCAACGTCGCGACGCTGGGAAGCTTCCTTAGCAGCCCGATCAGCGTGTTCATTTCCCTCTATGCCCACGTGTCTAGACACCATCAGACTGGAACATGACGACGTGAGAAACTTGGGTGCTTCAATCTGTTAGGTCATCTCGCTTTGGCTGTGAAATTGTTAGTTAATGCAATTAGTTTAAGTCGTGGTTGTCATCGGTATCGCTATTGTCTCCGGTCGTATTGTCATTGTCGTCATCGTTGGGGAGGTAGTCGAGAGGAGGTAGTTTTTTCACCGACGAAGTCTTTTTGATCTCGCCTTTAGTTTCGGGGAGTTATATTCTACGGTTCTTACTAGCTGATGTTGGCGAGATGGGTTTATTCTCTTGAATCGCTTTTTACAATTATAGCAGATGCCGTGCTCTGAGCCAATTGTGCCCCAGACTCAGACAAGGCAAGTAATTGATGAAAGAATACCATGTTAGAAACTAATCCTCTTTAACCATGTAGTTCATATTTCGCCGACTGTCATGTAACAAGCATGTTTATAATTTAATTTATTGTTTTATGTTTGTTTGTTAAAATACTAGTTTTTTTAATAATTTTTAGTTTGAAACTTGCCCAGTGTGCAATGCAAGCCCTTTTTTAACGTTTTAACTAGGTTTTTTGGAGTAAGGACAATTGTGAAGGGATGTTCTAGGGTTGTTTTAGGGGACTCAAACCTTTACTAAGCAATAATGACTGAGAAAAACATCTGAAAAAACCATCCGTCAGACAAATGACGTAAGAAACTAGGGCGCTTCAACCGGTTAGGTTATATTGCGCTGCCTGTGAATTTAAGTGTAACAAAATAAATTGATGATGATGAAAGTAATAGCAAAATAAAAGTAATGTATGTGAATGAAAATAAAGAAAAGAAAGAAATGTGTATGATGTAAATTAAATTTTGTTAAATAGATTACTATGGATGAGAAATTTAGAAAGTTTGTCGCCGTTATCATATGAAAGAAGATCTTCATATGATTGGGAGAAATCAAATTGCATGCGCAAGGCATCATATTTGGTACATTCTGTTAGCATATGATGTACGGTTAAAGATACATCACATGTGTCACATATGGGAATAACCTTTTCTCTGGTTAAGAGATATCCGTGAGTTAGGCGTGTGTGCCCTATACGAAGTCTAGACAATACCACCTCTTCTCTACGTGAGAGTCGAGACGTAGGTGGACGAATTTTATTAGTCCATGTGGGCATCACACTACGCAATTTGTTATTTTGCAACACATCCCAAGATGCTTGTCGCAAATCCAACAATCTTTGCTTGAATCCACTCTTGACATCTGGAACGGGAACTAGATTGAAATCAACGTCGCGACGCTGGGAAGCTTCCTTAGCAGCGCGATCAGCGTTAATATAATAAAAAATATAAAAAAAATAAACATAATAAAAATGGAAATAATCGTAAATGTACGATGTTCATGAGAAATATTTCTTCGATTGTACCCAAAAACGTGGAAGGTCTAATTTCAGAGATTTCGAAGGTCCCCTACAATTTCCATCAAGATAGCATTTGCCGTTTTCCCGGTAGAGGGCGAACAAACAGAAAAAGGAAAAAAATCGCGCTAATTTTTTGGTGAGTCAGTGAAATTGAAGTCTTCGCTTCGCTCATCCAATAAGAACCCAATCGAACCGCACCTTAATTTGCGAACCTTTTTAAATTTTGCGTGCCATAATTTTTAGAAATATAAATACTTATCAAATGCGGGCGTTCTTACATCTTAAAATTGTGAAATATGTAGTTCAGTATTTCTTGGCCAGATTCTTAGAACCTAGAAAATATCTCGTTACATAATGTAACGTGCCAGCTAGCAAGGCTCTACGTACCTGCTATTCGCCATCCCTTACCTAGTTCGTCTGGAAAGGGCTACATTTTACCCTAAATAAATAATCCTACAATGAATTAAATTTGAACGCACCTTTTAACACGACTGCCAATATACGAAAAATTAAAATTATTTTTAACAATAAAAATTGTTACTATTATATACTTTGTTTTTTGATGTTATAATTAATCTCTATGTGCCATATTATTATACGTTGTATAATGTCCTTGAACTTTGTAATAAATTAATAAATAAACTTACATCGATGTTTGGGGTCAAGTCGACATTGTAGACGTGTTCTGACAACAATGTAATAACTATGGGAATACGATGAAATTGTAGAAATAAAATAATTTCAAAAAGTATTGCTTTACGCTGGCAGGACGCTACTGATTGACCGAGCCTTGATACTAATATATAGGTACATCGCGACCTTCAGATCTCTTCGCTGACTGAATAGTGGCAAAGTCGTCATCGTCGTCGAGGAGTCGTCAAGGGAAGGGGGCAAGGTCCCCGTCGACGATTGCCAGAGCTCGCCTCTAGTTTCGGAGAGTAATATACTCGCCCTTCTTACTAGCTGATGTTTGCGAGTAGGACTTTTTTTTCTTGAATTGCCTTGTACGATTAGCAGAGCCATGCTCTAAATTATTCTACCCCGGGCCCAGCCAGGGGTCGTCGTTCTTGTAAACAAAAATCAGGGGCTGTGCCAATAAACGTCAGACATCTTACATCCACCACGACGTGAGAGACTAGGACGCTTCAACCGGTTAGGTCATATTGTGCCGCTTATGATGTTGAATGTTAATAAAAAGAGTTTATGGTGTTTATGATAATTTAATTGTTTTGATTTGTGTTTTTTGTTTGTTTGTTTGTTTGTTTATCTAATCAATCAATCTAAGATTATATAATTAAAGAAATAAAATGTGTTTGATGTAAACTTTACCCACGCATACAACAAACTTGTGGAAATACAGCCAAACCATACACACTAAAAAGTAATAAGATATTAAAAAAAAAAGGGCCAAGCTCATCTTCCCTTCCACTTTTGCGCATGTTTAGGGCGCGACTCTCGGGAGCGGCCTTATAGGTTTGCAACAAGTTTATAGATGTATGTATTTATGTATGTATCCGTGTACATCTGGGGCGCGTCAAGACCTATGCATTTTTTTGAGGTAGAAGATATTTACCAATGTCAACGAAACTTTACAGACATGGTTCCAAAAGAACACTGCATCACTCCTTAAAATTTCATATATTTTTGAGGGGCGTAAGTGTTCCTAAACTCAAGTTTAGTTAGCCGTAAAATTTGGACATTTTACACATTGCAATAGTTTTTCATCAAAAGTCCATTCTCAATTTTGCTTTATCACAACGAAACTCACATATGCATTGCCTCCATTGTTTGGTAATAGAATACTACCAAATAAATTTTCCTTCCTGACGTTATTAGTTGCGAATCCACGTGTTCTAGAATATATTCAGATTACGAAATAAAAATATTTGTGTTTACGTTTTGCCAAACTTTA
Source organism: Sweltsa coloradensis (assembly GCA_024449915.1). Taxonomy (NCBI): domain Eukaryota; kingdom Metazoa; phylum Arthropoda; class Insecta; order Plecoptera; family Chloroperlidae; genus Sweltsa; species Sweltsa coloradensis. Next base: position 53,100 of record JAMZAV010005509.1, read on the forward strand.
CGATGATATTGCCAAATTATTCCAAAATGCAGGGTGGATGCGATTAAGCATGTCCAAACAGTTGTGTATCGTGCCAAAAAACAATTAGTTTCATTCAGCAGTTTATCAGGGGTGTCCAATCAAATTATGTTTTGGAGCACGTTTTGATCTTGTCGAGATTTTCTTTTTTTTTTACATGTAGAAGATTGGAAACATATGTCAACGCCCTTTTTGCATTGTGGTTTTTACTGTTGTAAAGTAGAAGTATGTAAATTTGCAATGAAAATCTGTTTATACGTAAGGCCAAAATGTTGCTTAAGATAATCGTAAATGTATCATAATCTGATCGCCCCAATAGTTTATTAGTCATTGTTTACAAGCAATTTTTAGTTAGCACTATGTTTCTTACAAAAATTTATACCTTGATCTTTTGACTAAAAAACTGGCTTTAAACTAATTCGCCTGATGTTTGTTTTTTGGGACAATACGAATTTTAATAAAATATTTGGAGCGTGATTTTGTGGTGTGGGTGGCGTGTGTGGCGATTCCATCCTATATCGGTTATCGTGATTACGCAAGGAAAGTTGGCCCAAGCGGGGGTGCATCGCCTAAGTGAGTTATGGCCATCTGTTCAGTGTCGTCTCGCAGCAGTGGTGGGTTCCGGGGAAGGGACGTGTCCGGAATGGAACTGATGACCTATCTGGAGAAAATTGAGATGCGTTTAGTTAATTAAAATAGATAAGAATGTTTTGATAGCGTTGTTATGTCATATAAATCAGTATAAGTAAATTAAAATGTTTGAATTGCACTATAAGCAAAAGATGTAGGACTGATGATCATGTTAAGATACGTGAAGTCATATTCATATCGCGCTATCAGATGTTCAGAAGACAAAAAGTATTCATTTTTTATCTTTTATTGGTGATGTTAGTTAATGGTATTGGGACTGCCTCACAGATAGAAGTATTCTTACGCGTCAGAAGCAATATCCTCATTCGCGAGGTTGCCACTTCGATCCCAGCTGCTATCCATACGAAAGGTTGTACCCGTAGCTTTCTTGGGTCGAGATCAAGGAAAATGATGGGTCTGAGTGTCATCAAAAATGGCCTGTGGCTATTACGTGAAAAGGGTTTCCACTTCAAAACGAATTTTAATTTAAACATTCATTTTCAAGTCAAATAGACAAAAATAGTAATTTAGGCCACTGAAAATAAAATATAACTATTTTGGAAGTACATTTATACGCGAAAATTTATACAGAATCATAATGATAAATATTGATAGCTTATATAACACGTTCATGCAAAACATTTATCATACCTTACTTTATAATTATGTAATTCAAATATGGATGTAACAATAAAAATAAAAATATACGCGATAGCACTCCTAGTAGTACGTTTTATGAGAATTTAAATCTTATTACACTGGTTATTTAATCATTTTCGTGGGGTATTTGAAAAGAGCTATTGTTGAACGGGTACACTCGCATATTTTCAGTGCGAAACGTTTCCGAGTATCAATTTATGCGTATCTCAATGCACCGTGTATAACCACCATATTGCCTACCCAAGTTTACTTTCAAGCAATAATCTCAGCCCAAAGAATTTAAAAAAGTAAACCCACACTACGCTTTACAGATGTCACCCATGAAACAAATTTACACGCATTCATATAGTTATTCTTACAGAATGCAGTTTGGTTCCGTAATACAGCTAGCGTAGTGACGTGGGATTTTTATAGTTGATGGACTTAAATGTCTCTTATCAAAATGTATTTGTACGATATTGAGTTCAAGTTATTCGTTATGAGAACATTTTATTTGTTTTTGCATCTAGAGTATTGTCTGGACCGTGTGATACTGGCATGTTGCAAAAGAGTATTTTCTAAATATTCGTGAACTTCCTCATTTAAAATCGATGAAAATATTTCTTTTGGTAAGCGTACCTGCTTCCAATGCAGGGTACAGGGTTTCGATTCCCGTCAAAGTCAGAAGTTTTTTAAATTTGATTGGACTTAAGTCCAACAGTTCTTATCTAAGGGTTTAAACGGTGACTTTGGGGCCGTCCTAGCAACAAAGCACATAACAAATTCAGAGTGTTCTGAATCGGCCTTGTTGATTTTTGGGCGTTGATCCCCGGGTGTTCGCACTGTCCATACCATGAATGCTATATTCCCTATCAAAAATATCGATCTTTGGTTGGTTATCGCTCACTTTTCCGATTGGCGTCGGGCCTACAGGGTTGGCTTTGTTGCTTTGATTTACTGTCCCCCACTTAAAATCAGTTATATAACGAGTGGGTAGACTCTAAATACAATTTTACTTATTTTTTTTAATTTAAGTAGCAATCGCGTCAAAAATTAGAGTAACTTTAAAAATTATACAAAATTTGATAATAGCATTAAAACCGTTGTTGCAATCTTCAACACCATATCGAGACTATTTTGATTGCCTCAACTCAGCGGCTTTCCCCTTTAAAAAATGTTTTTACCGAGGTTTTGCTTTTGGGGTGTTCACTAGAAAACTGTTTTAAGTTCATTTTTGCTTGCCTTGTAATTGATCGCGCCCTACCAGTAAATGGCAGAAGGCAATTTACAGAGAAAAAATCATAAAAAACATGCAATGATGTTTTAATCGTGTTATTAGACGGATACAAAATACTAATATTTTAAAATTTCCTCATCGTATTAGTTCCGTCATATTTTTGTTTTCCCTAAAGTATCCCTTCAAAAGTTGTAATATTTTACGCTCTGATAACATGAGGGTTTACAGTTTTTTTTTTTTTTTCAAATAAATTTGAGAAAAATTTTGTTTAATTACTCCGCGTTCTTTAGAAAAACCACATGCGTTAGTAAGTCTTTCGCCAAATTGGAACATGCGGTGGTAAGGACCGGCACGGGAAGGCACTGCAAGAGGTCGCGCTAGCGACTTCTTTTATTCTTAAAGGGCCCGGCCAATGCTTCATGCCACAGATTCAGGGAAGTGCTGGGGCTAGGATCAGGTTTAAGGGACAAGCCTTCTTCTAATATGGAATTCCCCCCGGGCCTGAGCCCAATAGGCCTACACATACAAAATGGGAATTAGACCTAAATGTCAAAAAGAAAATAACTCTAACACGTCATCCCAATTGACAAAGAAAGTAGGCCTTTCCACTACCAACTAGCCCAACAAGTTTCAAAGAAGAGCATATGCCTAGAACCTGTTGCTACATAAACCAGCAACAGACTCCAACCACTAGTAGGCCTAGGCCAAGACCCTGAACAAGAACAAGAGCAAAAAAAACAAACTCGTTATACTGGCAGATAGCCACGGAAGATTATTTCTTCTCTTATCACAAAGGAATTGCCAACATTCTCGACGACGACGCGTGAGAAACTAGGGCGCTTCAACCGGTTAGGTCATATTGCGCCGCCTGTGAATGAAAGTAAATTAGAAGAGTTATTTTAGGTATGTTTGATGATTAGATTGTTTTCTAAGTGTATAAATAACAAAAAAATTGAAGATGAAGAAAGTAATAGCAAAATAAAAGTTATGTATGTAAATGAAAAGAAAGAAAAGAAAGAAATGTGTATGAAGTTAATTAAAGTTTGTTAAATAGATTACTTTGGATGAGAAATTTGGAAAGTTTGTCGCCGTTATCATATGATAGAAGTTCTTCATATGATTGGGAGAGATCAAATTGCATGCGCAAAGGCATCATATTTGGTACATTCTGCTAGCATATGATGTACGGTTAAAGGTACATCACATGTGCCACATATGGGAATAACCTTTTCTCTGGTTAAGAGATATCCGTGAGTTAGGCGTGTGTGCCCTATACGAAGTCTAGACAATACCACCTCTTCTCTACGAGAGAGTCGAGACGTAGGTGGACGAATTTTGTTAGTCAATGTGGGCATCACACTACGCAATTTGTTATTTTGCAACACATCCCAAGATGTTTGTCGCAAATCCAACAATCTTTGCTTGAATCCACTCTTGACATCTGGAACGGGAACTAGATTGAAATCAACGTCGCGACGCTGGGAAGCTTCCTTAGCAGCCCTATCAGCGTGTTCATTTCCCTCTATGCCCACGTGTCCAGGTATCCAGCAAAACTCTATTATATAACCCTTTGAGGTTAGTTTTTCTAAATAGAATTGGATGTCTTGTACCAAATGATGACTTGAATACATGAGTTTCTCGAAAACAGGTCCCAAGCATATAATCGACTCGCTAGTAAAACCAGGGGATAACCAACGGACTTGTCGAAAAGATTCAAAACCTCAGTAAAAACGATATTGTCCTAGTAATAGCGGGAAGGAACGATCTGGACACAAAACATCAACTATAACAACATACGAGATTCTTTAAAGCATTTAAGGCATTCCAGCCATGCCTGCAGAGAAGTTATTTCAGAAATACTACCACGCTATGATCTTATTAATATTTATTTATTATATATTTATTTATTAAATTTTAACCACAACATAAATAAAGACATTGATATCATCAACAACAATATCAACAACCGGCTAAGAAATACAGACAGATTTACCGTCCTTAAGGCTATTGTACAACCTCTGGCCGATAATTTGAAAGACGAAGAAACATGTCTGAAAAGTTTGCTGAATGAAAGAAGGCCTTTAAAATAACAGAAAACAAAATTGTAAATTTTTTTGGGCGGGACATAACCTTACTTTTGAAAATTATATTTAGATTTTGGGATTTTTGGTGTTATATACAAGACTAGTTCAAAATTAAATTTTGAGAATCGGTTTTCTGGACATAGTTTCTAAACACTTTTAGCTATAACTTGACAACAGCTAAAATAGTTTTCTGAAAATAACAGTTGGTGTACAATTTTTTTTGTCAAACGGTACAAATACGAGTTTTGTTGTTTGTTGTTTTTGAAAAGAAAAGCAAATGATAGAGATGGCAGTAAAAGCAAAATTAATATTATTTACTGATTCTGACATGGCTCCAAAATTGACAACAAGGTAGGAAGTGCCTATGTTGGAAGTGCCTTTTATTGCTCCACCTTAACTAAACGTTTCAGGCTGAGCGACGTGTTGCCTTACAATGAAAGAACGAAAACACTGCAATGCATGGAAATAATACAGGGTCCTGTTGAACCTTGAAGGTGCATCACACGTGTCACATCTGGGAACAACCTTTTCTCCGTGAGTGAAAGATTCCTGCGCAAGTTGACCCATTTTGATCGAGATGTGAGCAATAGTACTGTTCTGAACTATGAGGCCGTAAGTTTCTAAGGGTCGTGATTGTTGTTATATCAGAAGGCGACTCGCTTAAATAAACTCGATTTAATCACGATTCATTTAAATGTATTTTATGAATAAGTTCTTCTGAATAAATTTGCAGTATTAAAAGCGAACGAAGCGAGCGTTTCCATTTGACTCTGCCATATTTTTTGTTTGTTTGTGTGTCTCGCCATAACGTTCGAACGGAGGTTCGGATCGAGTTTAAATTTGGACCATCCGCAAGCTTCGTTCTGGATTGAATGCCATTAGTTTTGTGGCAAAATCGTCCAAAAAGTTACAAAGTTACATTAAAATTGATCGAAAGTTTTTTTTTCAATCTAAACGGAGACAAAATCTGAAGTACGTTGCAGGCTTTAAGTGAACTCTATCCCTTGCAATCGCATAAACGACTGAGGAAAACTTAGGTAAAACCTTAAGTCAGGATTGCCGTTCACGAAGGGTACAAGCCTAAACCTCCCGAATCAGAGTCGCGCGCCTAACGCTCAACCAACACTGTCGGTGAGTGTTAGTTATTGTTGTCTTAGTTTATAAGGTAGAGAAAATGTTATGAAAATATGAAGATTCTCTCCGACAGCGAAGTGATTTAAAACGATAAAACATCTTCAATATGATAACATTATTACTAACTTCCTGGTTATTGTGCGCCACTCTCGCCTTGGGAAAGCGAGATGAACAGACCATCGCTGGACAGACCCACAGCCACGAGCTGGGGCAGGGAGGGTTTTAGTTTATTTCTACTAGTTTCAGTTTATTTAGATCAAGGGCACGTCAACCGTTGGGTCATTAGACGAGCGAGCGCAGCGACTGAGTCTCACAATTCAAGTCACATTTCACTTATTCTGTCACTGTGTTTGTGAGTTACTGTGTACGCCAAAAGCAGCTGTCTGTGCAAGCAAAGCAGTGCTCGCCCCTAGTTCGCGGAGTAAAATACTCCGCTCTTTGCAGCTTAAGTTTGCGAGGTGGCCTTTAAATTTGGTTACTTTAGAACATTTTTAATAAGGCGCGTCAATCGTTAGGGAAAGAGCTCAACTCCATGGAAGGACGACGTGAGAAACTAGGGCGCTTCAAACGGGCAGGTCATATTGCGTTGCATTTAATATTGTGAGTATTTTAATTGAATGTGTTGTTTTTATATTTTGTAAAATTTTGTTTTGTTTATTTAGGTTAAGGACGCATCAACCGTATAAGGTCATAATGCACCACTCATGCCTAGGGGATATCGGTAGGAGGAGCCCATGCTGGTCAGAACCAGCCACGGGTAAGGGGAGGAAGGATGGGTATCTCACGTCGCGGTCGTCATCGTCTTAGTCATCGTTCGTTGTGTCATAGTCATCGTCGGCGGGGAGATCGTCAAGGGAAAGGGAAGGTGTCTCCGACGACGACTGCCAGAGCTCGCCTTTGGTTTCTGGGAGTAATATACTCCCCACTTACTAGCTGATGATTACGAGGTGGACTATTTCTCTTGAATCGCCTTGTTACCATTAGCAGAGCCATGCTCTGGGCCAATTCTACCCTGAGCCCAGACGGGGATAGACACAAGTGGTTTTTGGTTTATTTGGATTAAGGACGCGTCAACCGTTAGGTCAATAATGCACCACTCTAGCCAAAGGGGGGGGGGGGAGGGGGGGCCCATGCGGGTCAGAACCAGCCAGGGGAAAGGGGGGGAGGGGGGTTTTCTCACGTCGCGGTCGTCATCGTCTTTGTCATCGTTCGTTGTGTCATTGTCATCGTCGCCGGGGGGTCGTCAAGGGAAGGGGACAATGTCCCCACGACGATTGCCAGAGCTCGCCTCTAGTTTCGGGGAGTAAGATACTCCGCTCTTTCTAGCTGATGTTTGCGAGGTGGACTTTTTCTCTTGAATCGCCTTTTACCATTAGCAGAGCCATGCTCTGGGCCAATTCTACCCTGAGCCCAGACGGGGATAGACACAAAGTGGAAAGGATAAAAAACATACAAGTGCAATCATGGCCACAATAGCACAAGTGGTCACAACAGAAGAAATAGAGAATTTGCATAAGTTTTAGATAGCCGTAAAAGTATCTGCAATATAAAGATATTCTTCTAAAAGTGATATAAACGTTATTAAAGGTTTTTGAAGTTAATCGTTCATCATCTATTGAGGGTCAAAGTTTAACCTTTTAAATTTCCGCACATTTGTTTTGAAATGGCTGCCTACGTCACCGGCCCTCATGACGAACACGGCTGTCTAGATAAACAACGAAATAACCTCCTTTAACCAAAGTCTTTGGATCTTACAACAATGGCAAACAATCAACAACAGTTGATGTCCATTTTCAAGTTTTATAATCAACATTGTGTTTTTACGTGTTACCAATTAAAATGCAGTTAAAGCTTACGTTGTGATATTACTTAATGTAAAAAATAAAATAATAAGCATATTTGAACAAACTATATGTCAAAATGAGCTTGTACAGCCAAGATAATCCCCGACGACGACGACGTGAGAAACTAGGGCGCTTCAACCGGTTAGGTCTATTGCGCCGCCTGTGAATGAAAGGAAATGAGAAGAGTGAATGCAGGTATGTTTGATGATTAGATGTTTTCTAAGTGTATAAATAACAAAATAAATTGATGATGAAGAAAGTAATAACAAAATAAAAGTTATGTATGTAAATGAAAATAAAGAAAAGAAACAAATGTGTAAGATGTGAATAAATTTTGTTAAATAGATTTACAATGGATGAGAAATTTAGAAAGTTTGTCGCCGTTATCATATGATAGAAGTTCTTCATATGATTGGGAGAGATCAAATTGCGTGCGCAATGCATCATATTTGGCACATTCTGCTAGCATATGATGCACGGTTAAAGGTACATCACATGTGTCCACATATGGGAATAACCTTTTCTCTGGTTAAGAGATATCCGTGTGTTAGGCGTGTATGGCCTATACGAATTCTAGACAATCACCACCTCTTCTCTACGTGAGAGTCGAGACGTAGGTGGACGAATTTTGTTAGTCAATGTGGGCATCACACTATGCAATTTGTTATTTTGCAACACATCCCACGATGCTTGTCGCAAATCCAACAATCTTTGCTTGTATCCACTCTTGACATCTGGAACGGGAACTAGATTGAAATCAACGTCGCGACGATTGCAGCCTTAGCAGCCCGATCAGCGTGTTCATTTCCCTCTATGCCCACGTGTCCAGGTATCCAGCAAAACTCTATTATATATCCCTTAGAGGTTAGTTTTTCTAAATAGAATTGGATGTCTTGTACCAAATGATGACTAGAATACATGAGTTTTATAGCTTGAAGTGAACTTAAGCTATCTGAACACAAAAGGTATTCTCCACAACGACAGCGTAGAATGTATTTAAGAGCTTCACGGATGGCGAATAACTCTGCAGTGAAAACTGAACACACGTCGCTTAGCCTGAAAACGTTCAGTTAAGGTGGGAGCAATAAAAGGCACTTCCAACCTTGTTGTCAATTTTGGAGCCATCTGTGAATACCAAAGTAAACTTTGATGTCATGGCAAATCTTTCTAAAGTTAATTTTGAATACACTATCGCAAGTAGAGTTTTTATCAAAACGACAAAGGTCAAATATAATAATCGGCTCTGGTGTAAACCAGGGCGGGTTATTGCTAAATACAAAATTAAAAACTTGTGGCAGATGAAATTCTATAAGATTAAACAAAAGTTTACATCTTAATCCCGTTGGAAGAGATGCCTTGGGTTTGTTATCAAGTGTCCTGACATATGTGGTGTTAAAAACATTCCGATTTGCTGGATGGTTAGGCATAGCTTTAATTTTCATTACATACGTACCCATCAAGAGGTTTCTCCGTTCTGCTAAGGAGGACACACCTGACTCGGCATACAAGCTGACTACCGGGCTTGTTCGAAATGCACCAAGAGCAATACGAAGAGCACAATGGTGGACAGTGTCTAGAAGTTTAAGGGTTGTGTTACTTGCTGAAGAGTATACGAAACATCCATAGTCCATCTTGGAGCAAACTAGAGATCCGTAAATTCTCAACATGCAAGTCCTATCTGCACCCCACGATGTATTACTGAGAACTTTCAATAGGTTGATTTTCAACATGCATTTTTTGCGTAACTCAACAACGTGGTCTTTCCAATTTAGCTTTTTGTCAAACACCATGCCGAGAAGACGGACATGTGGTTTGAATTGAAGTTCTACATTGTTAAACGATAGTTGTGGGTCATTTTGAATTCCTTGAAGACGGCAAAAGTGAATGCACTGAGTTTTTTTCGGGAGAGAATCGTGTCCCCCGCTTTCTAGCCCATTCACTTATATTGTTCAATCCAATTTGCACGTGTCTTTGAGCTGTTGATAAATTTACCGATCTGTAGAAGATTCCCAGGTCATCTACAAATAGGCACGACATTAGGCTCTTTGGGATACAATCCACTACACTGTTTATGCCAATAGCAAATAGTGACACCGACAAGACTGAGCCTTGTGGTACACCTGTTTCCAGTGAGAACGAGTCTGACAAAACATTGTTAACCCGCACTTTGAAAGTTCTTTCTTTTGAAAAGTTTTCAAAAAAATTGGCATGTGCCCTCGAAAACCCCACTCGTGAATCTGTTGAAGAATATTATATCTCCATGTTGTGTCGTTGGCTTTTTCAATGTCAAAAAGCACGCCAACAACATGCTGATTTGCAACAAACCCTTCTTGAATAAAGGTCTCTAAACGAACCAAGTGGTCGATGGTGCAGTGAGGTTGACGAAATCCACATTGGACGTTCGCCAATAAACCGCATGTTTCCAGCATCCACATTAGTCGTTTGTTGATCATCTTTTCGAACAATTTGCAAAAGCAACTTGTCAGAGAAATAGGGCGATATGAAGTCGGCATCGACTTAACTATTGTGGGTTTAAGCAATGGAATCAAGATGGCACTTCGCCAATTATCTGGAAATATGTTAGACAACCATAAAATATAAAAAAATAAAATAATTACTGCCAAAGCGGGATAAGTCAGATGCACAAAAATGTAGTTGTGCATTTTGTCTGCTACAACAGATGTGCGACGTAATGAGCTTAACGCCATACGGAGATCCCACAAAGAGAACGCTCTGTTGTATGGCTCATCGTTTTCAGATGAGAAATTTAGTTTTCAAGCTTCTGTCAACTGCTTGTGTGCTAGAAATTCTGCATCAAATCGTGCATTGCTGCTTACCGATGCAAAATGTGAACCCAGTTCTGAAGCCAAACTTGCTGGAGAAGTAATTAATTGCCCGCCATTCTTGATAGCGGGTATGGTGTTAACCTGACGTCCACTAATTGATTTTCCTTTTCCACACCTCGTGAAGAGGTGCTGTAATTTATAGAAGATACATACTCTTGCCATGACTGCCTCTTACTATGTTTGATAATTCGTCTCGTTTTCGCTCTCTCGTGCTTGAAATTGATTAAATTTTCAAATGTAGGAAATGTATTTAATTTTTTAAAAGCTGCTTTCTTTGCCTTGATGGCCAAAGCGCAATCTTTGTTCCACCAGGGGACGACACGACGGCGTGGTTCACCACTAGTCAGTGGTATACTGGCATATGCTGCATCAAGCAAGCATTTACTAACCTTATTGACAAGCACGTTGGGGTCACGAGAACTAGTAAAGTCCACCTTGAGCAAAGAGACTTCACTAATTTCCTGGAACTTTCCCCAATCAGCTTGCGCAAGTCTCCATCCCTGACCTGGATTGTGTGGCCTATTGTAGTGTAGAACCAGTTTACGTTTAGGGAGTAAAGGGAGTATTATTCTCCCTAATTAGCAACTGTGTTTGCAAGATGGCCCTTTCTCTTTCCTCGAATTTTTAGATTAGCTGGGCCTTGTTTAGAGCTTAATTCTACACCGGGCTTAGACAGTGAATATTTTGTTATTGTATGAGCGAAGCGAAGACTTCAATTTCACTAACCCCCAAAAAATTTTAGCTCGGGTGTTTTTTTTAATTTAAATTTTGTTTGTATTTGGCTTATGGGCAAACGGCATATGCGATCTTCATGAAAATTTGCCACGGGACTCTTTCTCTTAAATCGCCTTTTAGGATTAGCAGAGTCATGCCCTTGGCCAATTGCATAGCAACCAAAACAAGGTTTTTAGGTTTATTTGGATTAAGGACGCGTCAACCGTTAGGTCATAATGCACCACTCTTGCCTAAGGTGGGGGGAGGAGGAGGGGCCCATGCTGTTCACGGGAAAGGGGGAGGATGGGGGGTTTCTCACGTCGCGGTCGTCATCGTCTTTGTCATCGTTCGTTGTGTCATTGTCATTGTCGCCGGGGGGTCGTCAAGGGAAGGGGGCAGGTCCCCGAAGTACGATTGCCAGAGCCTCGCCTTATAAACC